>JARYZH020001077.1:0-42432 GCA_030021035.2 Notholithocarpus densiflorus | reverse complement strand
ATACCCAAATGAAATTAAGGCCTATTGCTATTTGTTGATGATTTTGTAAGAATATGTACTGAAGCTGTCTCTGTGACAGATTTGATGTTTACAACAAGAAAATTCTGTATTAAATCATATTTTGTGAATTTGGATGCTAGGGATATTTCCTATGAAATCTAAGACACATATGGTTGTATTGGAAGTGGTCTCACAGAATTTGGATCAATATAAAAATAATGATTTAATTTCCAAGTTGCATGAAATTCTGTCAGGACAGATTTGAGTACGTTGTCTTGTATGATTTTTAGTAAATCATGGTTTTATTCTTTGACTCCGAAATTTTTATGGTATATACTGGACATACAGGGGAGTAGTTTTGTAAAATTTCATGACATTTGGATGTGAATTGATAGCCCATTTGTATTTTATAAGTGAAGTATATGCTGCTGGAATAAAACAGTGAACAGTAAGGGACATGCCTAACTTTGAGGATTCAATTCTAAGGTTAGGGTGAATGATTTGAGCTATAATTTATTATGCTCATCATTTGGTATGTCTAGATCATAGATTAATTTTGTGTAACTTGGTTTGAGGTTTAGTACTCAAAGGAGGGGTTCTAAACCATGCGACGGTTGTATTTATGAAACCGTTTTGTTCAACATGTTGTGTGTTTCCTTAAGAGTGTATATGGTTATATGACCGTGCTTAAAAGAGTTTATGCATGCATTATTGCCCTAAGCTCTTTCGACTGTAGGCTCTCGGTTCCTCTGCTTTCAGGTAAGGGATAAGTTATATGAGCATTTGGTAAGTCATGAGGTTATTTTAAAGTATATTATGCATTAAAAGGTTTTTGTTTAGAGATATGGCATATAATCATGTTTCAGACAAAGAGATATTCGTGAGCTTTCTTATGTATATGATTTGAACATATTGATGTTATTATTAATTCTACGAACATGATGTCTAAAGAAAAGAAGGAAAATGCTATTATGATGAAGCGTTATGCAAACTATGAATTTTAAGTATTATTGAGGATGGCGGTTCGTCCGTGCTCAATCAAAGTATTATTGAGGATGGCGGTGCGTCCGTGCTCAATTAAAGTATGTATTGAGGATGGTGGTTTGTCCGCGCTCAATTAAAGTATGTATTGAGGATGGCGGTTCGTCTGCGCTCGATTAAAGTATGTACCGAGGATGGCGGTTCGTCCGCGCTCGATTAAAGTATGTATTGAGGATGGCGATGCGTCCGCGCTCATAAGTACAGACTTATCAGATATGGACTAACCAATAAGTTATTTATGAACAGTTATATTATGTTATTAATCATAAGAGAATGATTTTGTTTAAATGCATTATGAAAAGTTAAAAACTCTGATGAAAAGAAGAAGTTTATAATGAAAAGAAAAGCTGTTCTTTAAAAATAAAAGTTTCTGAAGTTCTGTTGTGCTTTAAAGATAAAGAATCTGATGAAAAGATTTTAGTGTTCTATAAAGAAAAAGCTTTTAATGAAAGTACAAGTTTATGTTAAAAAGTTATTAGATATCTGTTATTTATGAAACGTTAAGTTTTATGACTATGAAAGTTATAATATTTTATGAGAATAAGTTTATGAAGAAAAGTTTTGTTATTCTTTAAGATGTTTCTAGTTTAAGACAAAGTTACCAACTAATTGGTTTAAATTGAAACGATTATTTTGTAATGAGAATATATATATATATATATAGTTATTTATATATATTTATATATATATGGTGACTTTGTAAGAAATGAAAGAAAGTTAATTCGAAAGGTTTTAGTAATATTATTCTGATAAGAAAAAGGAGAACAATTATTTACCTATGAAAAGTATATAAGTATTATTATGAATAGTATAAAATGCTATGCGTGAAAAGATGTTCTCCTATCTGAATATTTATAGAATGAAATGATTTGCTTTACATGCATCCTTATTAAATTTTCATATACCTTACCTTTACTGGGCTTCGCAGCTCACCTTTTTATATTTCAGTCAACAGGTTTTATTTTGGAGCAGAGGGAGCCTTAGTCGAGTTTGGAAGGAGCTGGTTTTAGTTTTATATGTATAGATCCTAAATTAGCAATATGATGTTTAGATTTGTAGTATGGTGTATTTTAGGATCTAATGAAAGTTGTGTACCTTAAAGTATTAAGAGATGTATTATGTGAAGGTGTGGAAATTGAATGACTAGTGGATTATGTTATTCTTTGGAGTACAATGTAGATGCTCTGAATGTCAAGTGAAAGGTTATATCATTAAGTAAAGAAACAAGAATGAAAAGAAAGAGGAAAGCTTTTATTAAAAGTTTTGTTAAAAGTTAAGTTGGTTCTTGTTAATATCAGGTTTAGGCTTGATATTAGCATGCCAGTCATGATCACAAATCCGGGTATCGGGTTTGGGGCGTGACACATTCCACTTTGGGTCATCTCTCTGTTCTGCGCGAGCTCCTTCACCATTCTCCAACCCAAGCAAAAGAAACACAGAACAAACCCAGTATTCCAACGGACACAACAATCCAGCAAAAGAAGAATAAAAGAAGAGGAGGGGCACCACCCTACCACCAACCCGACACCACCACTGCAATCCATTTTCAACAGTTGATAATCCACCACAAAATTGACCTAAAATCAACAGAAAATCAAACCAAACCATCAAAAAATCCAACTTAAAATCAAGCCAAACCCACTGTATCTGCCACCATTGCTGCCGTCAGATCTGCCATCGTTGTTGCCGCCGCCGATCTGCCTTGTTGCTGCCCGGATCTGCTTGCTTCCGTCGCTGGATTTTCTGCCATGTGTGAGTTTTGGGTTTGATATATGAGAGAAGAAGAGAGTTCAGAGAGTACCAGACCTTTTGGTTTGAGACATGAAAGAGGAAGAGAGTTGAGGGAGTCCTAGAGGCAGAGAGGAATTTAGAGAAAAGGAGAAACACGGTTGAGACTTGAGATGAGGATAAGATGAATTAGATATTAAAAAGATAGATATTAATAAAATAATAATAATAAATATTATTTAAATAGAAAATATGGTAAAAGGCGAAAATGAGCAATGGTGGTTCTCCATGATTTCATTGTTAATTCTATTTGGGGGATAATAATTAGTAGTTGTCTTTTTTTTTTTTTTTTTTAATATCATGTAGTACAATTTAAACTTTGGTTATTGGTATGTATTTTATTATCTTTTTTAAACTTGGATTATTGGTGTATATTTTATCATCTTTTTACATTTTCATTTTGTGCTGCGTGATGATGAAAATTATTTAGATTTAATTAATATTGAAAAATAAGTCATTAATGGTAATAACAAATAATTATGACACTAAAAAAGAAAAATTGCCCAAACATTATTAAAATAATACCAATAATATATTATTATTATTATTATTATTTAGTAAGTATATGAAATAGTTGATTTAAGTATGAAATAAATTCCCTTATATATACATTGTCCTTTTTGGTAATTTATCCTTCAAACTACAATTTTTATAAGTGCTAGCCAAACACTCAGCTTTTTCAAAAAGCACTTTTTAACAGCTTTTACCAAACACTCAGTTTTTTGAAAAAACATTTTTTCATTATGCACTTTTTAAAAACTCAACTTTTTCAAAAAGCCTAACTTCAAAAAGCCGAACCAAACTCACCCTAAGTCAGTTTTTAGTACTAAGAGTCATGTTTGACCAATTTTGGAGTTCTTTGTGTCCAAACACAGTAGAAATGTTAGTTTGTACTTATAATTGGTTTAAGATCTACATATTCAATTAATCTTCAAATAGCAATGGATGAGGTTGAATTCAATAAGATTCTCGAGTAACAAAGTAATTATTTAATAAAGTAATTATTTATAATTTTTATTGTTACATAAGCCTTTTATTTTACTTCTATGTTTAACTTTTTTTTGGGGTTTTTTTTTTAGATGTTGACCATCACTTGACCTATGTTGCCATGCCTTTTAATCCATATACAACTGAATAGGCCAATCATGAACACTACAGGTGTGGGATTAATATGAGAAATTTGTTATTAAATCTCATTCCACCTATATTAGGTTTCTTTTTTTTAGAAGTCAACTACTAACATATATTTAGGGTGTCAACTCATCAAAACTTTATACTTTTAATTTCTAGTTTATTAAATTTCATTTAAAAAAAAAAAAAAAAAAACAGCAATAGGGGACAATGAAGCTATTGGGTAGTAAAGCAGTATGCAAGTCATCATATAGGCTCTAGGACTTTTGCTTTGACCCATAAGAATTACTTTTGGGCTAGTATTAGCCCATTGGACCACCCTAAAATAGTAAGGCCGGTTTGGAAATTTTGCACCTTGCTCAATTGTTTGCTCAAGCCCAAGGGAATTTCAACCCAATATAATTTCATAGCTGGAGTCCTACAAGAGAGCAAGCCCATATAGAGAGAGCACTTATGAACAACAGAGTCTACCGCCACTGTCCATTGGACCTGTATAAGCCCAAAAATACACCACAGAGGAGGGACCCACCCAGCTAGAACTCTGAGGATTATTAAAAATTAAAACCAACCAGTTCATTCATGTGGTGGTTATGTGGAGCTGAATTTTTCATTTCACAATTTGAAATTTTAATAGAAATCTAAGTATGTCAGTCTTGTTCATGTGAGATGTATTTTTGATGAGCATGACAAAGTATAAGAATAAAGTAGATTTCTACCATTTAGACCTACATAAAATGTGGGTATTGTTATCCTTGTTCACTAATTCATCTCACTGCCTCTTTCTTTTATTAGGACTTTCTTTCAATCAGGTTTCTCTGGGTCAAGTAGCAAAAACCTATTTCTCACCTCTCTCTCTCTCTCTCTCTCTAAGTGAAAAGCAAGATTAAAGTTTTTTAAAACTTCACATTTTTTTTTAATAAAAAAAAATAGAACATACTTTAACCTTCTGCAAATAAGTTTTCAACAAAAAGTTGTATCCAAATACACTCTTAAGAAAATTTAGGCTCTTTTAGATATACACTATTAGTATACTACTAGTTTTTTTTTTATAAGTAATAAAACTAGTATACTACTAGTTTTAGACCCATGCGTTGCACAGTTTTAGAATAATTTTTTTTTAAATAAAACTTATGGACTATTCTATTAAAGATATATATATATATATATATTTATATGTCTTCAAAATTTTCTTCTAATGTCGTGTATTGTGAGATCTAATTGATTTGCAATATAATTACTAATTAGTAGTAGGAGTGAATTATGGTTTTTTTTAACAATAATATTAATGAAAGAATGTATAGAAGTACTAATTATTAAATCATATATGAATAAATAAATTTTTTTTATTAATTATCTTGAAATTATATTAGTAGTTAGCAAGTTACTTTTTTTAGTAGATTTTAAATCTTTACGGCCACTTAAACCCAACATTTTTCCTTTTTTGGTTATAGTCCTAATCTCTTAAGTTTCTATAAAATCTATATTTCTTGTTCTGATGGCTTCAATTTTTTGAATCAATAAAAATGAACCTACACTTTTGGAAGATATCCAGATTTGGAACATAAACATTCAATTAATTATAATTTATTCTTGTAAGTCTAGAAATTTATTTAGTGCATAGATGCTTGCAAGCCTCAAATTTTTTTTTTTTTTTTTTTTTTTGGCTAATGTAAATTAAGCCCATCTTCTTAGGTATGTTTGTAAGCTGTGTCAATGTCAACAAAGATATAGGTCTTCTTGTGCAAATAGAAAAAATATATAGTAAAATTGTTATGAGAATGTAAATTTATTATAAAAGATTTTTTTTATAGTAAAAATCTAGACATGAAAAAAAAGCTTATTTCATTTAAATATTTTATATGGTCTCAAAGAGAGAAAACATCAATTTTCAATCTAACATAATCAATTTCATTTAATTTGACAAATAAAATGTTTCTACCCTTCTTACCTTTTCTTCCATATTGGAGAGTTGCGGGTACTTGATCTTGATTTAACTCCTCTGTTTTTTTTTTTTTTTTTTTTTTTTTTGTCAAACGCTACACAATTTGCAATTTTTGTTGTCTCACAAACTTGCATTTCAAGCTTGTATCCGAAACATTGTTATTCCACTTAAATCAATTAGACTTTTTTTTAATAATATTTAAACATGAGAAATAGTAAATAAATAGAGTTATTTACATAATTAAATCATTATATATAATGAGATACATTCTAAAGGAATTATATATATTCATATTTAAAGATCACTATCACAACATATGTAAGGCATGCACCAAGCCCACCACCAAATCCACCATAGTTGTTAGTACTTACTGAATTTTTGTTATATCATCGTTATATCATCATTCCAGTAGTATTTGCACCTGCAAGAACTTTTAAGGGTCAATAATGATGAAATTTTCTCATACAAACTCTTTACCTTCTTTTCAAGAGCATATCCAGTTCTAACTTCTAATACGTGCACTGCTTTTGCTTTGCATTTACTCCAACCAAGAGCATATAAAAAAAAAAAAAAAAATCTTCATTTTGTTTAGATCTATGATTAATCATTAGTAGGTTAACAACAGAGCAACCTATTTTTAGAAGCCATTTTCTTAGAGAGAGCAAGCTACGTGAACCGTATATATAGAGTAAGCAATGTGAACCATGTATGTAGATTGTAGAGCAAAGTGAAAGAATAATTAAATAAGGTCTAGATTTTAGAGTGAGATAAGATTTTAAATCTTTGTTTTTGATAAGGAGGTAACTTCTTAATTGGATAAAGTTTGAATTTAGATGATTCATATTTAAACTAAATCTCTTCTGATCATTGTTGGTTGGATGATTTATATTTAGTTTAGATGATTTATATTTAAACTAAACCTCTTCTGACCATAATTAATTGTAATGTCAATTAATTATTACTGTAGGGTAACGAATTGGTGCACCCCAGTCCAAAGCATGCAAGACCCGGGCTCAATAAGTCCACTGCAATATGTATTTGTAGAGAGTGGGCTTAAGAATCAGATTTGAATGGTGAGGGCTTCGTTTTACCTATTCTTAAAAATGAACTAAAAAGCAGATTAGAAGGCCCAAAGCACACCGAGATAACTTGGAATAATTCTATTTTATTTAGGTCCGAGGAGGAATCCTTTTATGTTGTTCACGTTCTAGCTCTTCATTTTCTTTTGTTTTTCTTTATCTTCCCTTTCAAAAGACCCACCACCTTCCAATGGAGGAGGAATGACATTATATAATCATATTCTAAGCATCCTATCCTTACACTTGTCATTCATCTAAGGTGCCCCTTGATACTTATTCCATCAGATCTTTTCTTTGGCCTCCCTGTGAGAGGTCATAGTCTTGGTAGCACTGTTCAGAGGTCTTCTCCACATAAATGCGGCCAGAAAAGTAGTTGCAGGGTATTTAATGTGGTGGTAGCAGCTTTTCTTCAGATATTTTCGGGGATCTTCTCCTTCCCAGTAAGCTCACCGAGTTTGTTTCTGTCATTGGGGATTCCAGGAGGATTACTTCAGCCACTGGGATTCTTCCTTGAACCGAAAACTTTATATTCGAGGACTATACCCTCATCGGACAGAATCGCCGGTCCTATGTGCGAATCTTTTGAAAGTAGAATGCTTTGATAGCTGCCACATTGCTCGGCCCATGAGTCCTCCTCGGACCAAGCCCACGGCCCAAGATGCGTGACTCTTGGTTATTTGTCCCCACAATAGCCCCTCAAAACTTCAATTTTCCCCTCCCATCCGAGGAGAAAAAGTGAGGTTTTGACTTTCAAGAGATAAAGACGGAACATTTAATTCGCACGTGCGGGGATGCGCCTTAATTGCGTTTCGTGATAACTTCTGACGCTTCGCAATCCCCGAAGCAGTTATTAATTACTCCAGGAGGCGTCTTGTCTCCCACATCCAACGGTTGATGCGCAGATCCAACGACTGGTATTTCCCTTGAATTTATGAGCGGGATAATTTCCCTCTCCCTCTCTGTTAATATAAAGCCTTGAGAAATCATTTACTTTCTTCTCCAAAGAAATTTCAAGCGCTCCAGAGAACTCTAACGCCCCTGTCTTTCTAAAAAACACCAACTCTCAAATCTCTGTCGTTCTTTCTCGTAAGAGGTCCTCGAAGGTCTTCTCAGTAAGCTCTCAGATATTAGCATTTGTAATCCCGTAAGTTTATTTAGTTTTTGTATTAGATTTTGCTCGTCGGTCTGTCTCATCGGCTACCTTATTAGTTTCCTTACTCTCTAAAATCGTCCATTCTGCCTTTAGGTTGTGAAATATGGGTAGATTTGAGCGTCTAGTAGATTCCCCAGCCAAAATAGAGGCCTTTAAGCAGAAATACAATATACCTCAGGAGGTTGGCCTGCGGTATTGCTCCTCAGAAGAGGTCGTTATACCTGAGAGGCCGGAGAGGTGGTCATTCCTATAATAGCCTTCATAGAAGGGGGAATGACCCTTCCAATGGGTAGGATAACCCGAGAGTACCTTATAAATCATAGGTTGTGCCCTCACCAATGCGCACCCAACATGTTTAGGATTCTCGGGTGTATCGATGCTCTGGAACAGCATCTTCGTCTGGGCCTCACCTGGCATGATGTGGTTCACCTGTACGAGTGCCACTCACAAGTCGACGGAGGCTTTTATCTCAAGTCTAGGTCGTCCGTGGTGAGGCTTATTTCGTGTCTCCCCAAGTCCAATAAAGGGATGAAAGATGACTACCTCATCGCCTCGGGGGCATGGCACGATGGTCGACCCTGCCCAACTCGGGAGAGAGAGACAGGTGGGGTACCCTAGAGTTAGACCCCTTAACATAGGGTTTAGTCTTTATCCTCCATCCATGTTTCCCCATTGCAATCTCTTTTGATAATGGATTTTCGTTGTTCAATCGCACCTGACCTTTTGGTTACTTTTGCAGATAGGACACTCGTTGCTCCTCGGCTGAGTCACACCAACGTGGTTGCTCTCAACTATCTTCTCAGGTCGGAGATTTTTGTGAGCGAAGATCGAAAACTACGAGCTGTCCACCTCATCCTAGATTTCGAACCCATCTCGAGGATTTTCCAGGAGGTTGGAAACGCTATCAGAGCTGGTGATCGTCGGATCAATCGTATTGACGTGTCAAAACCAGACTTTCTGTCTCGAGACGACCTCCCTCCTGTCGTTCTACCCGTCTCTCAGATCCCTCCCCCACTTGTGCTTCCACTACAACAGGTCCCTCTCGGAGTTGAAGTAGCCGAAGAAGAAGAAATTGCTTCTTCGCGGGCATCCTTAGACGAAGAGATAGATAAGTTCTACTTCGAAGGAGAAGAGGGTAGACCAGAGAAGCCGGTGCAGGTCTCGGACTCGGAGGACGACGCAGACAGGCTCTCCGTAGCCATCCAGCCAGCATTAATCATTTCTCGAGTAGATTCAAGTTCAGAAGAACACGGAGAAATGAGTCCGAAGGAAAGGTCATCGTTAAAGGGTTTGGTGGCCAACAGAGGCAAGAAAGGAGTCACGAAGGGCCCATCCCAGGCCTCGGTTCCTACCAATCTACCCCCTCCACCTCCTCTTCCTGCTGATCTAGCACTTCGCGCCATTCCTGACTTGAAAAAGAAGAGGCCAGTGCAGGAGATCGAAGAAGGCGAGGTGATTCCTCCGAGGGGCTCTAAACAACAGAAGATTAAAGACCCGAAGGATAATAGGGCAAGTTCTGTTGATAGCAGAGAGGAGGCTGAGGTGCGTAGACAACAGCGATTCTGGGCCCCTCGGATTGAATTGGATGGGGCTCAAATTCCATGGGATGCCACAATCTGGGAGGCCCAGAGAGGTCACTCAGCACATCTGGCCCAAGCTTTAGAGCAACCCCTCCTGCTCCCACGAGATATGGAGGCCCTTCGGCGCACTAGGCAGCCCGATCTCTTCATGTCCTTGAAGAAGGATCTTGCCTTGGTAAGCTAGATATATGTAATGATTTAAACCTTATAAAGTTATGTATCTTATCAGTATTATTACACCTGCCTTTACATATATGTCCTCCTCGCTACTGTTATGCAGGTCACTCAACAAGTCTACGTGGCTGAAGAGTGGGTTCAGAATGCTCAGAATAGATGCGAGGCTGAGTCCCACTCTCGTCGTGAAGTTGAGAAGAACTTAGGGATCCTGAAAGAGGAGAAGTTGCAGCTGGCCGAGAAGCTGAAGCTTGCAGAGCGAGAATGCGCAAGCGCCAAGGCTGGGTTGAAAAACGTCGAGGCCCAGGCCGAGGACCAGAGAAAACAACTCTATACGACCCAGCTGAATCTGGCTACTGAGAAAGCAACAGTGCTAGCCCTGAAAGCTGAACTGCAGAAGGCTAAGGAGGCAGCACAAAAAGTGACAGAAGCTGCTAAGTCCGCGGAGGAGGCGGCCTACGAACGCAGGGTAAGGGAAACGGATGAGAGGTTGGCTGAGGAGGTGGCTGAGTTGTGCAGGGAGTACTGCACGGAGACCTGGATGGAGGCACTTAATCGTGCAGGGGTCCCTGTAGATTCAGAGCTAAGGATATCCGAGAACGTGTTTTTCCCTGAACCCATCAGGGAACTTCCGACCAGTCCTCCGATGGCGATTAGTCTTCCTCTCCCTCCTCCAGAGCAGATAGCTACTGCCAGTGCCCCTATCGGAGCTGTTGAGGCCTCCAAGGGAGTTATTAAAGATAAATCTGCGGAGGATTCCCTTACCATCAAGGACGTGGTTTCTCAAGCCAAGGCAACTGAGAAAAAGTCTAATGCTGAGGGTGTCAAGGCCAAAGCTATATGTCCCGAGAAGGATTCTCAGCCTTTGAAAGAATAGCTGTAGAAATTTCTTTTCTTTTCTCTTTTTTTTTTTGTTTAAGTGTAGCCACCCCTTTTTTGTTGAAGTGTAGCTTCTGTATACACTTATGATGTATTTATTCTTCTGTTGACTAAAGAATAGACTTGTCTTTCTTACCTTTTGCATTTATATTTTTGTCACTTGCTTTTGTTAAGGTTTGAGATAACTTTTATTCACACACTAAGGCTTTTGTTAATGAATACATTATAACTTATATTCATACACTAAGGCTTTTGTTAATACACTTGTTATAACTTAAATTCCAATGAATACATTATATGAAGAAGACACTAGGAAATTAATTGGGTTGTGCATGGTCAGAGGGTTTTGCAATAACTTAAGTTTTATTGGATCATGCAAATGGAATGTCATTGCCTAATAACCCATAAGTGTGTTAACTTTCGGTTTAAACACTTTTATAATAAACATAAGTGTAATAATTTCCCCAAAGCATCTGGTCCGAGGACATCAGGCATGACTAAGGTTCTGTTTAAACACTTTTATAAAAGGCATAAGTGTAGTAATTTCCCCAAAGCATCTGGTCCGAGGACATCAGGCATGACTAAGGTTCTGTTTAAACACTTTTATAATAAACGTAAGTTATTTCGTCACACAACATACGAATTTAATGACAAAGAAAATTCTTATTAGTAATAATACCTTTTCAGGTTGTTTACATTCCAAGGACGAGGTATTACATGTTCGTCTAAGTCTTCTAAGAAATATGCCCCTATTCCTGCTTCCGAGGTGATGCGATATGGTCCCTCCCAATTGGGCCCAAGCTTTCCCCATGCTGGGTTTTTTGCAGTGCCCAGAACTTTCCTCAAAACCAAGTCACCAGGTGCTAGTGGCCTTAGCTTTACTTTAGCATTGTATCCTTGCTTAAGTTTGTGTTGGTAATACGCCAATTGAACCAGTGCACTCTCCCTCCTCTCTTCAGCAAGATTTAAACTTTTTTCCAGAAGATTATCATTATTATTCGAACTGAACGAACTGCTTTTTAGCGTTGGGAACCCAGTTTCCAAAGGAATGACAGCTTCGACACCATAAGTCATCGAAAATGGGGTTTCTCCCGTTGATCGACGCGGCGTGGTTCGATAGGCCCACAGGACATGCGGCAGTTCTTCCACCCATCTTCCTTTCGCATCATCTAACCTCTTCTTCAGTCCGTTTACTATGACTTTATTAACGGCCTCGGCTTGTCCGTTCCCCTGGGGGTAAGCTGGGGTGGAATATCTATTCGTTATTCCTAATTCGCCGCAGTATCCCCTGAAGGCCTTACTGTCGAACTGAAGACCATTGTCCGAGATAATAGTACGAGGGACCCCGAACCGAGTAACGATGTTCCGCCAAATAAACCTCTTAGCGTCCACATCCCTGATGTTTGATAAAGGTTCGGCTTCGACCCATTTTGTAAAGTAGTCAGTGCCGACCAGCAAATACCTCTTGTTTCCAGCAGCTTTGGGGAAAGGCCCGACAATATCCAGGCCCCATTGAGCAAATGGCCAGGGACTGGTTATCGGATTAAGGATCCCCCCTGGTTGGTGTATGTTTGGTGCGAATCGCTGGCACTGGTCGCACTTCTTTACGTACTCGTGAGCTTCTCTTTGCATGTTTGGCCACCAGTAGCCTTGTGTGACAGCTCTAAGAGATAGAGATCGGCCTCCAGTGTGGCTCCCACAAATCCCCTCGTGCAGCTCTTCTAGGATGACCTCTGTCGCTTCAGGATGGATACATAATAGATATGGTCCCGCAAAAGAGCGCTTGTATAACTTTTGGTCTTCGGACAACCAGAAACGAGGTGCCTTTCTTCGTATTTTTTCTGCCTCCAATTTATTTTCCGGCAGGAGGTCCTCCATTAAAAATGATATGATTGGATCCATCCAGCTAGGTTCCACTCGGACATGACAAACCTGGGTTAATTTTCCCCCTGCATCCGTGGGCTTGTACAAGTCTTCTACAAGGATAATTCGAGGTAGGTTCTGCGCCGAGGAGGTTGCGAGTGTAGCTAGAGAATCTGCATGCGAATTGCTGCTTCTTGGGATGTGCAGCAGACTGAATGACTCAAATTTTAATCGCAACTATGTAACTTGACTTAAATACTTCTGCATTCTTTCATCCCTTGCCTCTAGTTCGCCCATCACTTGACCAACGACTAACTTGGAGTCTGAAAACATTTTTACTTCTTTTCCCCCCAGCCTTTGAACCATATTCATTCCTTCCAACAAAGCTTCGTACTCGGCCTCATTATTGGTGGCAAAGAAATCCAACCTCAGCGATTTCTCTATTGTTAGTTGCTTAGGAGAGATTAGAACCAATCCCAATATAGAACCTCTTTGGTTCGCTGCACCGTCGACATAGACTTTCCAGCATAGGGATTCCTGGAGCGAGATCACGCCAACCGATTTTTCATCCATGTGCTGCGATGCTGGAACATTTTCTAACGAGGCTTCAGCGAATTCAGCCACCAGGTCTGCTAGGATCTGGCCTTTGACAGAAGTGCGAGGCATGTACTTGATGTCAAAAGCCCCTAGAATGGTACCCCATTTAGCTATCCTGCCTGTATAGTCGGCACTTCGGAGTACAGCCCTAATTGGGAGTTGAGTTAAGACGATGACAGAGTGTGCCTGAAAATAGTGGGGGAGTTTCCGCGTACCATGGACTACAGCCAGGATGGCCTTCTCCAATGGTAAGTAGCGCACCTCGGCTTCATGCAACGATTTGCTAACGTAATAAACCGGCCGTTGCACACCACTGTCAACTCGAATCAACACCAGACTCACAGCATGGGGAGCAACGGCTATGTAGGCGAATAAGACCTCATCCTCCTAAGGACTGGACATGATCGGAGGCCGAGAAAGATATTCCTTAAGCTGCTGGAAAGCCTTAGAGCACTCCTCGGACCACTCAAATCCCTTCCACTTTCTCATCAAGAGGAAGAAGGGCCGGCACCTATCTGCTGAACGAGAGATAAAACGATTCAAAGCGGCAATCATTCCAGTAAGTTTCTGAACCTCTTTGGGATTACGAGGAGGGTGTAAGTTGTTAATCGCCTTAATTTGATCGGGATTGACTTCGATTCCTCTGTGTGTTACCATGTACCCCAGGAATTTGCCCGATCCCACACCAAACGTGCACTTGGACGCATTTAGGCGCAGCTTGTGCTTCCTCAAGATTTCGAAGATGCTTCCGAGGTCATCAACATGCTTGGACACCACCTTGCTTTTGACCACCATATCGTCTATGTAGACCTCAATGCTCTTCCCTAATTGAGGCTCGAACATTCTCGTCATCATCCTTTGATAGGTTGATCCTGCGTTTTTTAGACCGAAAGGCATCACCTTGTAATGGTAGTTTCCGATGGGGGTGACAAATGCAGTCCTCTCCTGGTCTTCCAAGGCTAAAGGTATTTGGTGATATCCTTGGAAGGCGTCCAAGAAGCTCATCCGAGGGTGTCCCACCGTCGCTTCCACCAGCTGATCTATTCGTGGCATGGGGAATGGATCCTTTGGACAAGCCTTATTTAGATCGGTAAAATCTACGCACACTCGCCACTTGCCACTCTTTTTCTTTACCACCACCGTGTTGGCCAGCCATTCAGGGTAGAACACTTCCTTGATAGCTCCTGCTTGCTTAAGCTTGCTCACCTCTTCTTTAATGGCATCGGCATGCTCCTTGGACGGACGTCGAGGTGGTTGCTTTTTCGGGGTAATGGATGGATTAACATTCAAATGGTGACATATAAAGGTGGGGTCCACCCCCGGTGCCTCGTAAGCGCTCCAGGCGAATACATCGACGTTCCTCTTAAGGAATTCTATTAACTCTTCTCTCTCGCGAGGCGGCAACTGGGACCCCACTTGGAAATACTTCTCCAGATCATCCCCTATAATGATCCTCTCTAAATCATCACATTTAACCTCCTCGAAGTTCTCCTCGATAGGCGACTCGAGAGATTTTAATTGCTATGAACTTGCCTCCGCGGCCATCAGCGATTCAGCTTCAGATTGATGTGATATGGCCGCTACCAGGCATTGTCTAGCCATGGACTGGTTTCCGACGATCTCTTTGACCTGACCCTCGGAAGGGTATTTCACATTTTGATGCAAAGTGGAGGAGACAGCCCCTAGTGTGTGAAGCCAAGGTCTAGCCACGATAGCGGTATATGGAGAATAAACATCCACCACGATAAAATCGACCTCTACTACCTCAAGACCGATTTGCACAGGTAGCCTGATCTGACCCTTTGGCATAACGGTTCTTCCCTCGAAGCTGACCAGAGGGGAGTCATAGGCAGTTAGGTCCTTGGACCTTAACCCCAAACCTCTAAACAGGTCAGGATACATTACCTCCACGGCACTCCCTTGGTCCACCAGCACCCTCTTCACATCATACCCACCTATCCTAAGCGTAATCACCAAGGCATCATCGTGGGGTTGGATAGTTCCGACCTTGTCTTCGTCTGAAAAACCCAGAACTGGTTGGGTTTCCATCTTGATTCTTTTTGGTTCGAGCTTACTGTCCTCGGCGAACGACCGAGCCACAGACATCACTCTGTACGGACAGGACCCTGTTCTTCCGAGGGCAGCGAAAATGACGTTTATCGTTCCCAGGGGTGGGCCCGAGGACGCCCCTCTTCTGGAATCGAACCCAGTCTGTCTTGCTTGACTACTGGAATGCAACAGGTCCTTCAATCTTCCTTCTCGGACCAGCTGATCTAAGTGGTCCCATAAGTTCCTGCAGTCCTCGGTTGTATGTCCTTGATCTTGATGATATTGACAATAAAGGCTTTGGTTGCGCCTCATCGCGTTCCCCGCCATTTTGTTCGGCCATTTAAAGAATGGCTCGTTCTTAATTTTTTCCAAGACCTTATTGACTGGCTCTCGGAATACCGCGTTGACAGCTTGGACGTTGGAGGAATCTGACTGCCCGACAAAGTCTCTCCGTGGCCGATTGTTATTAAATCGGTCCGACCTGAAATCCCTACGCTCCTGAGGGTTAATCTTTGTTTTACCCTTTCCTTGCTGCTGGTCCTCTTCAACCCTTTTGTATTTGCTTATTCGATCCATAAGCTGACGCACGCTGGTGACCGGTTTACCAGTGAGAGACTTCCTTAATCCATGCTCGGTAGGCAAGCCGCCCTTAAAAGTACTGATGGCCACGTCCTCAAAATCACCATCTATTTCGTTATACGTCTCCCAATATCTGCCCGAGTACGTTTTCAGGGTTTCCCCCTCCCGCATGGACAAAGACAATAAAGAATCCAAAGGGCGAGGCACCCTACTGCATGTGATAAAACGAGAACCAAAAGCCTGCGTAAGCTCCTTAAAGGAACTTATGGAGTTAGGTTTCAACCCATCGAACCACCTCATGGCCACGGGCCCGAAACTGGAAGGAAAGACTTTACACATCAAGGCCTCGTCCCTAGAATAGACGGCCATCTTCTGGTTAAATTGGCTTACATGCTCTACTGGATCCGTTCGGCCGTAATAAGTGGTGAAAGTGGGCTGATGGAATCGCCGAGGAAGCTCTGCCCTTTCGATGCGATGCGTAAAGGGGGACCTAGAAATTTGATTCAACGCCTTGCTCATGGCATCATTTTCCAGCCCCTTCAGAGGTGGACTCTTACGTTTTCGCTTATGAACATTTTCCTCGTGATAGGAAAAAGGCTCGCTCGATGGTGTCCTAGGGTCGCGTTTGTACGTAACATCATCTTCATCATTTGAGGAAACACCAGAACTAGAAGGGGCTCGTCGTCGATGCGCATGGCGTAGCTCTCGCTTTAAATCATCGATCTCCCTTTGCATGGCTCTGTTACTTCGCTCCTGAGGAAAGTGATTCCCCATTTGCGGGTGACTTCCGCTAGTCTGTGTGGTACGTGGGCTACCCTCCCTATCTCTCCTACGCTCAAGATTATGGAAGGCGTCTTGTTGATGGGAGCCCCTGGATTCTTGTTGGTGGGGACCTGATCCTACCATGGTGAAACGTCGCGCTCACTATTATACAAATTCTTCCCACAGACAGCGCCAATTGTAGGGTAACGAATTGGTGCACCCCAGTCCAAAGCATGCAAGACCCGGGCCCAATAAGTCCACTGCAATATGTATTTGTAGAGAGTGGGCTTAAGAATCAGATTTGAATGGTGAGGGCTTCGTTTTACCTATTCTTAAAAATGAACTAAAAAGCAGATTAGAAGGCCCAAAGCACACCAAGATAACTTGGAATAATTCTGTTTTATTTAGGTCCGAGGAGGAATCCTTTTATGTTGTTCACGTTCTAGCTCTTCCTTTTCTTTTGTTTTTCTTTCTCTTCCCTTTCAAAAGACCCACCACCTTCCAATGGAGGAGGAATGACATTATATAATCATATTCTAAGCATCCTATCCTTACACTTGTCATTCATCTAAGGTGCCCCTTGATACTTATCCCATCAGATTTTTTCTTTGGCCTCCCTGTGAGAGGTCATAGTCTTGGTAGCACTGTTCAGAGGTCTTCTCCACATAAATGCGGCCAGAAAAGTAGTTGCAGGGTATTTAATGTGGTGGTAGCAGCTTTTCTTCAGATATTTTCGGGGATCTTTTCCTTCCCAGTAAGCTCACTGAGTTTGTTTCTGTCATTGGGGATTCCAGGAGGATTACTTCAGCCACTGGGATTCTTCCTTGAACCGAAAACTTTATATCCGAGGACTATACCCTCCTCGGACAGAATCGCCGGTCCTATGTGCGAATCTTTTGAAAGTAGAATGCTTTGATAGCTGCCACATTGCTCGGCCCATGAGTCCTCCTCGGACCAAGCCCACGGCCCAAGATGCGTGACTCTTGGTTATTTGTCCCCACAATTACAATTTTAAAATTCCCTATTTAAGCTTAAAAAAAAAAAAAAAAAAACATCTATCCTTATTAGTACAAAATAAAGAAAGAAAGAAAAAATTGGAATTTGTACTAATAAGGATAGACTTTTTTTTTTTTTTTTTAAGACGTTTTTATTCTTTTTTCTAATGAATTAAAGTACAAATGAATGGAGATTTAAATAAAAGTGATAAACATCAATGATAGATTAAGATTTTGTGTACATCCTAAAAATTGATTAAGTATTAGAGTTTAAGTTGATAATAACAATTAAGCTTCTATTTTATCCAAAATATTGAATTTTTTTTTTTTAATCTAAACAAAATTCTGCAATTTTTTTACCTATAGTAAAAAAATTATGAAAGTGTGAAGCTGCAATTTATGAAAGTAGAAATTATAAGAGAAGAAGATAAGAACAAAAAAAAATATCTATTTTTTTAAATCTAAAAAAAAAATCCTGCAATTTAAGAAGATAAGAACAAATATATATATATTTATTTATTTTAATATCTAAAAAAAATTTTACAATTTAGTGAAGCCACTTGGCACAACCACGGCTTCTAAGCTCAACTTTTATTATATATTATATGATATTATATGATTTATACTAAAAAAAAAATATTATAATCTTTTTATTGTTGAAAATTGAGATAATTGCTAGCTGGATTTTACTGTATGTGCTAGGTGGATTCTGCTGTAAAATAGTTGCCAATTTCAGCTTTGTATTGTGTAGATTTTAGCAGTAATACTTTGGCCCTTAGTGCCACCAAAATGATCCAATAATATTCCACTTGATTTAGTAAATATGTCAAAACCAACCGCAAGTTAAAGGCTATAAATAAGAGCATTGTTGTAAAGAATGGGAGATATAACTTTTCAAGTGAACACTACTAATTGTACTTTCGGCATAAGAAAAGAAATTGGATGACCACTTAAATACAAAAGTTCTATTACTCTTTAGTTTTATTTCTTGCAACTACTATATCCCTTTTTATAACATTTATTAGTTTTTCACTTTTGAGAAAATGAAAGATATGCAAAAGGTTAATCAATATTATGTTAAATATGTAAATGAATTGCTATTTATCTATCTATAATCTATATATATATATATTATTATTATTATTATTATTATTATTATATTTAAAAGCTGAGATGTAGAATTTAATGTTGCTACACTCCTATTAAGCCACATCAGCAGTCATGTCATTATCATTTTTTTTTTCTTGAATTTCTCCTATAATTTTAAAATACTATTCCTAAATTTTAAAATACTCTTAAAAAGAAAATGATGAATATGTATAGACAACAAAAATTGACTATACATATTCATCATGGATGGTTTTAACTTTACATTTAAATTTGCATTTATATATTCATATGCTTTAATTAAAATAATTTATGAATAAAATAATTAAAACAATTAGTTTTCTACTCTTAAAAAAGTCATAGATCCTCTTTTTAAAAACTTTGACATATACCACTAACATAACCACTAAATACATTAAATTTAAAAAAATAAGGCCATTATTACTTCCGTTACAACCAAATCATTAATTGATTAAGACCAAATTAAATAAATGCCTTTGTATTCCCTTCAAAAGTCAGAAAAAAAAAAAAAAAAAAGCCTTTCACATACCACTAACGTAACCACATCTATAACTATTTAAGACAAGTATGATGTCTATTTCTTATTGATAACCATACCATACAAATTACAACTAGTAAGAGAATGTACTTTACAACAATAGAGACAGAGCTTCCAACTACAAGATATTGGAAAAACAAATTTTCCTTATGTACAAGGTATGTATACTATTTATTTCTGTTTCATAAGATGAACAAAGATGATTGAAAATTTTAGATATACTTAGTTATGTATATCGTTGAATTTTTATTAGGGCTATTTCTATTCTAACAATAGTTCAACTCAATCGGGTCTAACTAATGACTATATTATTAGTTTCAAAAATAACATACGGATACAAATGAGAATTGGAAAGTAAGAGTAAGAAATTCTAGAATGTGGGAAGTTGTCAACCGAAAAATTCTTGAACTAATCAGGTTAGATTTGACTAACAAATTACTTACTTAACTAGCAGGATGATACTATACATGCTACAATTCAAAAAGACAATGTTAAGAAGTTCTGGCCACAACTACAAGAAGTACAGTTATATTCAGTGTCAATTTTCGAGTAGATCTTTACAAAGAAAAAGATAGTTATCAGCCTATAAGTAAAAGAGAGGAAAATAGACTTTTTGACAGGTAGCCTAAAAAGTCTCAATTAAATTTTTTTTTTAAATAATTATGTTTCATATTACTTAATTAACTATATTTGTTGCAGACATCATTGGATTTGCCCATAACACATCACATCTGACATGTGGCAATATATTTAATCCAAAATTAATGGTATGTTAATTATTAATATATATATATATATTGCAATTTTTTTTTTTGGAGAAAAAGGTAAGATCATAATATTAATTTAAATCAGTTTGGAATACACTTTCCAACTCCGAAGGTAGTTCTTCTACCCCAAATATCGATATCTACAGATGAAACTGCTCTTATATATTGCAATTTACTATTCACATTTGATCATTTGATAATGAACAACATAATTTATACTATTAATAATATGATTTTCTTGTTTCGTCTTCAATTTATGGCATATTAAAATATTCTCATACAAATTTTGAAATAACATACCCTTTATTTTAATTTTTTTTTTCCTACAAAAAAGGTTAAAACAGTAATATTATCTCACATACAAAAGAAAAAAAAAACCGTTATTCTCACTACTCATTTGTATTCAAATGTCTGATTCCTATTTGTATTGGTTATCTATTTGAATTCAAATACTTCAATTATCTTATACACACACGCACACACACAAAATTACTTCAAAAAAAAAAAAACCCCACTACCTCTTTTTTTTTTTTTTTTTTTTTTGAGAATACTAAGTATTTTTAACACACACACGGGGAGAGGGGAGAATATTTTTTAAAGAAACTTACAGTGGTGTATATTCAAAAGAGCCTAAATAACCCACTACCTCAAGTATTCATTCTTATCCCGAAATTTCTATTGTTATTTTTTAATTCTTTAAAACATTTCAAAATTTTTGTTATCCAAATTCTATACAGTTATCACAAATCCTCATCTATCCACACTAATGTCTATCATTTTTCTTTTGTTCGAATCTCAATTACTTATCACAATTCTTATCACAATCAATAAATTCAAATGTCCCATTGGGTTTCAACTTCTTAGGGTTATTTATCTCATTTTTAAATATTATTCCACGTTACTAAATACACACGGATATTTATATATCACTTTTAAACATTATAATACTAAACCAAGAAAACAAAAAAAATAAAAAAGAGTATTATTGCACGCACAAAGCGCGTGTGATAAGTCTAGTTATAAAATAGAATAATTATTTTTTTAAAAAAAGAACTACAATTTAATGGGTTGTATTTTCTATTTTAAAAAACAATGAGTTGTTATATCGTCATTTGTAACTCATCACTTCTCATTTTTTCGATATCTATGTAATTCATGCCTACTCATCTCTTCCAAAAGAGTAATGCTAAAGATACAAACTTTTTTATAAAAAAAATTACACACTGCTGATGTGGTGAATGATTATTGGTAAATAAAGAAAAAAAATGATATTAATGGTGGGCCTAGATGAAAACTAATAAGAAGTTGGCCACATCAATAGTTTGTAAAAATGTTGTAAAATATTTTGTGGTTGTAGAATTACTCCTTCCAAAAACCAAAAAAATGAAAACCTTAAATTTTATTAATAGACAATAATTGCACTATATATATATACACACTAACATATAACATCATAAATTCCAATTGCAACAAAAGAACCCTGTCAAAGGTATGACTTTGTTAACTTCTCACTCTTTTTCAAGTTGTTTATCTTTTCCTTTCCATATTCTATCAAATTTCTTTTTACTTTTTGAAGTTATTTTCTATTTTCTTTGATAAATAAAATAGGTAGAGAATGCTTTAATTTAACGTTGTTGTTGATATTTTTCATAGATAGAAAGTCTTCAAGAAATTTAACAAAATTTTGAAGCCAAGAGATAGAGAGACATGGAATCAGTGAGTTTCCTTTCTCTTGATATTGATAGAGTTCTATTTCGAAACTTCTTTTTTAATTAGCGATAAAAGGAGAGGTACAAAACTTCCCACATCATTTATCTTAATATTGATGGAGTTCCTTATTGTTGATATTCTTCATTGATAATCTTATAATTGCTTTTTTTTTTTTTTTTTTTTTGGTTATATAGCAAATTGAATGCCATTTCTATTATTAACTATTGGTGTGTAGATTTTTTTTTATACATTTTTTTGTTGTAAATTCTTATAAGAATTTGTTTTAACATATTTGTTACAATTTATTTAAGCATTTACCCCATATATATATATATAAAACATTCTAATCAAATTCAAACACAAATTAATAGAGGACGAAGTAAAATAACAACAAAAAGTTGAAGAAAAAAAATCGTGCAAAGCGCGGGCCAATAACTAGTTTCTTATATTTTTTAATCCAAAAAGACGATAATGTGAAAGTTTTTAAGTGTCAATGTCAAATGATGGAAACAATCCCATAAAAAAAGTGAAGGAAACAAATAATAAAAATTCCTCCATTATTTAAATGATTTTTCAAATAACAAGTAAAAACTTTTTAAAAAAACAAATGTGAACTAAGTAATTCAAAGTGATCAATGTTTAAAGGTGTTATTGAAATTTAAGTGATAATTTAGTAGTAATGATATTTTTTGTGACGTTTGATATTTGCAGTTCAAACCTCATCTCATGCTTCCCTACAAACTATTTCTCTTTTTTATTTTTAAATCCAAAAACTTCAAGTTATATTTTTAGGTCAATACAAAGCATCTCATTTCCAAAACCCTATCAAAAAATTTCTCTTAACCTCCTCTCAACTATCTTCATTTATATTCCTTTCTAAATTCCCAATTACAAACCTTCACCTTCCTCCTCCCAACTGTAATTTTTTCATTGGCCATATACATATAAAACTACCAAAGAGAATCAAGACCAATATGTTTCAACAATCATGAAGATGATGTATGTTTAGGCAAAAAAAAAAAAAAAAAAAAAATCACTGAATTATATGGACAAATAGATAAAAATGATGTCATGATGCCACGTGTCACTGAACCACCAATCCACCGAATGCCTACAATATCTACACCTCTCGAGATTGGCACAAGAATTAAAACGAACCCCTTATCCTTGCTCTTAATCTAGAAATACTTGCGTCACACTTCCACATAAAGCCATATATATGCACTCCCAATGAAGCCCATAACGATAATACTATACATACCTATCCACAATTTTATTTCTAGTACCAAGAAAATAAACTTTTCCTCTATATATATAATATATTTACTAGCTTCTCTTTCATTTCACTCAAGAAATAATATACAAGTACGTAGCTACAGTTTTGTGAGAGAATGAACAAGATGATGGGACTTGGAACTTATGGTAATTTGCTACCTATGAAAAAAAAGGGTGGCAGAGGCTATGATGTGCCTGAAGGAGTGGACATTAGGGGACGATATGATGAAGTGTTTGCAAAGATTCTCACCAAGGATGCTTTGCAATTTGTTGTTGATTTGCAACGTGAGTTTAGAAACCATGTCAACTATGCCATGGAGTGTCGAAAGGAAGCTAAGAGGAGGTACAATCAAGGGGCTCTACCAGGGTTTGATCCAGCCACTAGGAACATAAGAGAAGGGGTGTGGACATGTGCACCGGTTCCACCGGCCGTTGCTGATAGGAGGGTGGAGATTACTGGACCCGTTGAGAGGAAGATGATCATCAACGCACTCAACTCTGGTGCTAAAGTTTTCATGGTTAGTAACTTAGTATATGCATGTGTATCGAGGTTGATAAATTGTAGTTATAGTAATATCGTTTCAAAATAAGCATACTATTAATATCATTTTTATTATACATCAATCTGTTATAGTAAACATTGTGTGCTATTGCAGAGCATAAATTTTTATAGTACCATGCATTAATTTAAACCCTGCAGTTTCAACTTCCTATGAATAAAATTGTAGGAATGACCAGGACCTGCTTTGTAATTTGGATTTTTATATGGCATCTACTTGTGCTTCATGTACAAGTGCATTTGTGCTAACAAGTCCTAACTGTACATATAAGCATACCCATCTTAGTAGTAGCATGATATCAGAACCATATCCTGATTGAATTTTCTTAAATATGTAAATTTTTACTACAAAATATAATAAGAAACAAAACAGAAGTCCTTAAAAAGGCACAAGCATATATGAAGCTTCATTTCATACATGTCTCAGGATTTACTTTTACTAAGCATGAGATGAGCAAGGAATATATTCAAATAAATTTGACCAATTACTTTTACACATCCAATGATGTTTGGATTACCAAATTCAAAAAACCATTACTTATATTCTCATGTATTCATGAAAAATGTTAATTTACCAATCGCAAAATTTGTAATATCTCAAACACCACAATTTCTTTTACTCTTTAGGTTCAAATCCATCATTAATTTAATGTATGGAACCTGAAAATTAAGCTGTTGTCTTGATTTGTTCATAGGCTGACTTTGAAGATGCACTCTCACCAAGCTGGGAGAACCTGATCAGAGGCCAAGTTAACTTGAAGGATGCTGTTGATGGGACTATAAGCTTTCATGACAAGGCCAGGAACAGGGATTACAAGCTCAATGATCAGATAGCAAAGCTTTTTGTACGCCCAAGAGGCTGGCACTTACCTGAGGCACACATTCTCATTGATGGTGAACCTGCAACTGGTTGTCTCGTGGACTTTGGCCTCTACTTTTACCACAATTATGCGAAGTTCCGCCAGAACCAAGGTGCTGGGTTTGGGCCTTTCTTCTATCTCCCTAAAATGGAGCATTCAAGGTAAGGAGTTTACATAAATAGTTGCTGAAAAAAAAATGGTAAATTATACTTTTTTTGATTCATGAAATTTGGGTTGAACTTTTTGGTCTTTCAAATTTAAAAAATGTTGATTTGGTCCGTGAAATTTAAAAAGGAAACAATTTTGTTCCCTTGACCATGATTCAGTTCAATTTTGATCCTTTAAATATTCGGTTAGTTTGATTTGGTTCCTAAACAATGGATGTTTTGGCAACCTGTTAGTCACATAAAAAAATAAAAAAAGATGGAGAGACCAAATTATAATTTTTTTGAAATTTCAAGGATCAAAATATTAACTTTTTAAATTTGATAAACCAAAATCGAACCTCCACCAAATTTCAGCCACGAAAACTATAATTTATCTGGGAAAAAAAATTTACATTGGGTTGTATTGAGGCAGAAGCAAATAAAGTGCATTTCTTGTTTTTAAAAATTACTCACAAAAGCACAGGCAAACCATGCCACATATAAGTCACAAAACCTACATGTATAACAGAAATATTAAACTAAATTCACTAAACTTTGTTCAATTTTCAACATTAAACTAACGCCATTCCTGTACTTGTTCAAGGCATATATAAATCATAACTAAATGTGACTATTATCTAAGTTAGCAAAAATGCTTTCAATATTCTACCAAAAAAAGAAAAGCTCTCACCTTCCTCTTTTCCCTTTTAGACATACACACCAGAATTAGATAGCTATATGAGTGTTGTTGTAGTTGCCATCTAGAGCCATTGCTTTGGGAAACAGCTTATATAGGAATAACTAAAAGAAAAACTTATATAATAACTGGAGCAGCATTGCCACAATGTGATCTTGTGGAAGATTGAAATAAGCTCTCTCTTATTGGCAGGGAAGCAAAGATATGGAACAATGTGTTTGAGAGGGCAGAGAAGATGGCAGGGATAGAGAAAGGAAGCATCAGGGCCACTGTTCTTATTGAAACACTTCCGGCTGTATTTCAAATGGATGAAATCCTTTATGAGCTAAGGGATCACTCTGTTGGTTTGAACTGTGGAAGATGGGATTACATCTTCAGCTATGTCAAAACTTTCCAGGCTCACCCGGATCGCCTACTACCAGACAGATTTCAAGTTGGCATGACTCAACACTTCATGAGGAGCTATTCTGAGCTCCTCATCAGGACGTGCCATAGGCGTGGCGTGCATGCCATGGGTGGCATGGTGTGTTATTCTTCTTGCTTCCAATGCATCACAAGATAGAAAAAAGATCATCTTCATTTGAAATGGATGCATTTCGTGGTTTAGATTAAATATTATAATTTTCAAAAAGTTTCCAGTCACACTTAATTTGAAATTTGAAATGACAATGCAATCTATACACTGGCATTAGTATCAGAGTCCATTTCAAGTGAATTCACTAAACATTGACATGCATGTACTTATTTTGTAGATATTTATGTGTTTAAGAACCCCTTGGTTCATGTTGGCATAACAAAGCTTTCATCTTAATTATTGAGCAGGCGGCACAGATTCCTATTAAGGATGATCCAGCAGCAAATGAGGCAGCATTGGACCTAGTGAGAAAGGACAAGCTAAGAGAAGTGAAGGCAGGACATGATGGAACTTGGGCAGCTCACCCTGGACTAATCTCAGATTGCATGGAAGTCTTCACTAACAACATGGGCAATGCCCCTAATCAGATCCAAACTGTGAAGCGTGAAGATGCGGCTGCCTTAACTGAAGAGGACCTCTTGCAAAGGCCTAGAGGAGTCCGGACAATGGAAGGTCTCCGGCTCAATACTCGGGTTGGAATCCAGTATTTGGCAGCTTGGCTTACTGGATCAGGATCAGTTCCTCTTTACAACCTTATGGAAGATGCAGCAACTGCTGAAATTAGTAGGGTTCAGAACTGGCAGTGGTTGAAATATGGAGTGGAATTGGATGGAGATGGGCTTGGAGTGAAAGTGACTAAGGACCTATTTGGCAGAGTGGTGGAAGAAGAGATGACTAGGATTGAAAGTGAGGTTGGCAAGGAAAAGTTCAAGAAGGGAATGTACAAGGAGGCTTGCAAGATATTCACTAGGCAGTGCACAACACCAACATTGGATGATTTTCTGACTCTAGATGCTTATAATTATATTGTCATACAACACCCCCAGGGATCATCCAATCTCTAAAATACTGGTTTATCATCTCCTTTTGTTGTTGATCTGGTGTTTTTATTGTGTTACTACTACCATTACTAATAAATGAATAAATCCTTGTCACTTCCATAATTGTTTAACTCCCTCCCCCTTCTAAATTATTTTTTTACCTATCAAAAAAAAAAAAAAAATTGATTAACATGATATTGTTGCTTCTAAACACTAAACAGACTACAAAATTTATTTTCAAAGAAGTAATAAGTAGTTAAGTACAACTTACAGAAACTGTATTTGAAATGTGAAATGTTCAGATACTGTATATTAAACTTACCAAAAATTACTCCATGCTTTCTAGAAGCCTTTTGTGCTTTTCTTCCCCTTGAAAATAAGAATCATACCATTGTAAAACATGACTAATCAAAAAGCTTCATGTAGAAATATGAATAATAAAGACACTAGAAAAACTGCATCCTCTGCTATCTTATCCTACGGAAATTACCAGTAGTAAGAGACGAAATTAACAATACTGTCCAATGAATAAATTAGAATAAACATGGTACGGAAATTACCGGTAGTATGAGATGAAATTAACAATACTAGACCCGTTGAGAGGAAAATGATCATTAGCAATAGTATGAGATGGAAATTACCAGTAGCAAGAGATGAAATTAACAGTACCGTCCAATGAGTAAATCAGAATAAACATGGTACTGAAATTACCGGTAGTATGAGATGAAATTAACAATACTGGACCTGTTGAGAGGAAGATGATCATCAACGCACTCAACTCTAGTGCTAAAGTTTTCATGGTTAGTAACTTAGTATATGTGTACTGAGACTGGGTTAGGTTAGGTACACAATTTTTTATATTTTGTTAAAGTGACAAATGGTAATTAGAGTAATATCTTTTCAAAATGAACATATATAAATATCATTTTTATTATACATTAATCTAAACATGTCATGTCGTTTATAGTAAAACATCTTGTACTATTGCACAACATAAAATTTTGATATTACCATGTATTTAAACCCTGCAGTTTCAACTTCCTATGAATAAAATTGTAGGAGTGACCAGGGCTCCTTTGTAATTTGGATTTTTATATGGCATCTACTTGTGCTTCATCCAACTGTCCAAGACTAAACTTTTTATAGTAAATACCTTTACTGAAACTACATAAAAAATAAAAGCACATATAAACATACCCATCTTAGTAGTAGCATGATATAACAGAACCATAACCTGATTGAGTTTTCCTAAATGTGTAGATTTTTACTAAAATTAATAAGAAACAAAGCAAAAATCCTTAAAGGCACAAGCATATCATTATATAGTTTTATTAAACATGAGATGAGAAAAGAATATATGCTAATAAATTTGACCATTACTTTTACACATCCAATGATATTAGAAGTTTGGAATCCAAACTTTGGATTACCAAATTCAAAG
The DNA here is from genome assembly GCA_030021035.2 of Notholithocarpus densiflorus. NCBI lineage: Eukaryota > Viridiplantae > Streptophyta > Magnoliopsida > Fagales > Fagaceae > Notholithocarpus > Notholithocarpus densiflorus. The sequence goes on along the minus strand of JARYZH020001077.1, from coordinate 14,244 downwards.
AATCATTTAATATATTTTCTCAGGAAAATGCTAAAGTTATTACCAACTTTACTACAAAACTATTTATAATTAAATTGATCATGTGACAGTGAATATTAATTTATCAATTGCAAAATTTGTAATATCTCCAACAACACATTTAACTCTCTAGGTTCAAATCCATCATTAATTTAATATATGGAACCTGAAAATTAAGCTGTTTTTTTTAATTAATTGATAGGCTGACTTTGAAGATGCACTCTCACCAAGCTGGGAGAACCTGATGAGAGGCCAAGTTAACTTGAAGGATGCTGTTGAGGGGACTATAAGCCTTCATGACAAGGTCAGGAACAGGGTTTACAAGCTCAATGATCAGATAGCAAAGCTTTTTGTCCGCCCAAGAGGTTGGCACTTACCTGAGGCATGAAGAATTTAGAGAAGATTCTAGAGAATGTTCTTCATATATTGCATAAAATGCCTGAATGAATTTACAAAAAATATATATAAGTTACAAAAGCACAGGAAAACCATGCCATATATAAGTTACAAAACCTACACGTATAACAGAAATAATAAACTAAAGTCACAAAACTTCATTCAATTTTCAACATTAAACTAAAGTCATTCCTGTACTTGTTCAAGGCATATGTAAGTCATAACTAAATGTGACTATTATTTAAGTTAGCAAAAATGCTTTCACCATTCTACCCCCAAAAAAAAAAAAAAAAAACTATCACCTTCCTCTTTTCCCTTTTAGACATACACACCAGAATTAGATAGCTATATGAGCTTTGTAGAATTGTACACCCCAAAACCTCTCACTCTTCTTTCTCTCTCATATTTTCCTTCACTTTCGTGGGTTTTACCGTTCTCAGCTTCTTGCTTGTTTCCCAAGCTTCCCCCTCTTCATGTTATCTCAGCTCTCCCTCGTCACCATTTTCATCTCCTTCTCTAAAGTCTTCTGAGTACTCTCCGATTAACTTAGTCTCTCTTTTATCAACAACTTTGGATGATGAGGATGAGCCAAAACTGTCAAAGAGTGTGATGGTGTCGTTACCGGCTCATGGGATTGTTAGGAATAATGTTTCTGAGGAGGAGAGAGAGTTCTGGGAGCAACCAGATGGGCAGGGATACAAACACTACAAGAAAAGAGTCTACAAGCGAGGGTAAAAGAGAAAGATGTAACTAAAGTTGATGTGTTTAGTAGTATAGTCCCTTGAATGTACATATTTCCAGCACTCATTTATTGTGACATATGAATAGTAACATTAGTAGATTAAAATATTGGTCAACTCTTAATGTCTAGTGGAATTCATGATTCAAAAATTTTCTCCTAATGAAATCCTTCATTGTCTCATCAAAGCAGCAAAAGTTTTTATGTTTCTAGCTTCTATCACACATTTGACCAGTTCAGCATGATGTCTATACAATTTTTACATTTAATTATGTATGGAAATCAGTTAGTCAATTTGTTTTGTAATAACAGCAGTGAGTTTTCAGATATATTTGATGTAAAACATTTCAAGAGGACTTTACAAGTTGATGTACGCGTTGTATCATCTCTTCCTTCCACGCAATTGATGTCAAGGCAGACCATTGAAAACAAGATTCCTTATGATGTTTCTCCACTCTGGATTTGAAACAGATTCTTTATACAAGTAAGGAATTCTTTGTTGATGGAAATCCCATCTGCTGCATATTATCATGATTTAGCTGCTAAGGTGAGGTTAGGACTGGAAAGCAATTAAAAAAAATTACATATAGTTTACACTTATAACTTCTTAACATTGTATTAATTCAAAGAAATTTCACCAACAAAGTGTTAGTAGGTAGAATGCAAATTCAGAATTAAAAAATCGTTATGATTTTTTCTTTTTTATAAAGAACAATCTATTAGATATATATGCGTGCATGTGTGCCAGTTATTCTAGTGGCTCTAAAAGTCATTCATATTTGAGTTTCCCTTGAAATACATTTGAGTCTCACAGAGAGACAAATCATTTTCTCCTCATAATTTTCAAATTTGATGGATCATCCAGATGAATGAAGAGGGTGTTTTGGTGTTGAAAGGTTTAGATTCTAAACTCTCAAAGAATCTTCCATATGATCTGCAGAAGCTTCGATGTAAGGTACATGGAAATCAATCTCCATTAAATTCATATCAAACAATCATCAGTGCAGTTCTATAGCCTAATTATGCCCATTTCATCTTCATATTGCAGGTAGCCTTTCATGCATTAAGATGTGCAGCACCAATTAGGGAGCTTGGAAATCGGCTTGCAAGGATAATGTGGATTGAAGGCCCTTTCATTGCCCTCCATCTCCAGCTAGAGAAGGATGTGTGGGTCAGAACTGGATGTCTCACTGGTTTGGGCACAGAATATGATGACATCATCACCAAGGTTCTCAACCCTAATACCTGACTGGAAGGTTAAACATGACCTACACTCAACGACAACTTGCTGGACTATGCCCCCTAAATGCATTAGAAATGGCAAGGTAAATTAGAAACTCAGAACTGCATATGTATAATCCTTGATAAAGATTTTTAAGACTATAACTGGAGAGAATTTTAAATGTTCTGTTATTGCAGGCTCCTAAAGGCTCTAGGAGCACCCAGAAGTGCACGGGTATATGTTGCAGGGGGAGAGCCATTTAGGAGAAACAAGGCTTTGCAGCCACTTCTGGCAGAATTTCCAAATGTTGTGACAAAGGAAAAGTTGGCACAAAATGGAGAACTTTCACAGTACATTAACAAGTCCTCAGCTCTGGCTGCCACTGACTACATTGTCTCCCTGAGCAGCGATGTCTTTGTACCTTCCCATGGCGGAAATATGGGACGAGCAATGCAAGTCGGGCATAGGAAATATATAAAGCCAAACAAGCGATCCTTGCTTCCTTTTTCCGATGATACCTTCATTTCTGATGCAGAATTCAGAAGCATCATGAGGAAACTGCACAAAAAATCTCGGGGGCAGCCTGAGATGAGAGCTAACAGGAGGGATAGAGATGTGATTGTGTATCCCATACCTGAGTGCATGTGCAAACACAAAACAGACATATTTTGAAGCATCTTAACGAGTAAATTTGTTCCCTTTTCTTTTGGGAATCTCAATGAGTATACTCATTTGTAAATTATTTCATATAAATTTGTAAGATTTTTGTTCATCCATCAAATCACTACTAGCATTATGTTCAGTACTACATTGTTTGGACTAATGCTGAAAGCCCAGGAAACAGCACCACATGAACCTCTTTCATTTATAGCCTTGGGATTGGTATTTCTTCTTTGCATTATACAAGCATAGATGCTACTTACATTGATGCTATGTGCTATGATGAGGGCTGCCCAAAGCTCTTTTGAAGAATAAGAAAGCCAATATCTCTGCTTTTTTGCAAAATAAAATGATTTTCATTTTTGTTTTCTGAAAACCTCCTACATCCTGCAAGGATGGAGCAAATGATTTCTTAAAGAAAATGGATCTCTATCAAACATAAAACCAGTGTACTCCAAGATTGAAACAGAAACCAAATCTAGAAAATTAACTGTTAACTGAAAGAGAGGATGACTAATCCTCTATACTTTCTTGAAACACCATAAAGCAATGAACCACGCAAAACAAAACAATCAAACTCATCAAGGATAGGAAAAAGCTAAAAGTTAGATGACTAAGAAGTAAGATCACAATTGAGTCCTTCCTACTGTCATTCATTCCTTCCAACTTTGGCAGTTTGGCTCATTGATTGTTGTCCAATGCTTAACTCGATCTCCAAAGGTTTGGAAACAAAGGTTGGCATAGTTTTCAAAATCATCACTACATTATACATGCAAAATGATGTAACAATTCAAACTCAATTGATTATTAAGCAACAGAAAAGAAGAGGGAGAGAGAGATTGATTCACTGAGAGAATTGGTATTTTTGCTTAATGATAAAACTGAAGAGTACAAAGATATTTATAATACAATCTGCCTAAGAAACTACCCAACTAACTGATCTTCGCGCCAAAACTAACGGGGTCTTTACTCAAGCAAGACGACATGTTCTGTCCACTGTGGCTTAAATAACAACACATAAAACGGTGCGTTGCTCCTTTAGTAAAACGGTGCGTTGCGCCTATATTTGAAACACCAACGGTAACCCCCAATTCAATTATCTTCAACCTCGCGCCCACTGTGCTCAAATCAACCATTATCAATCTGCTTCAACTTCTTTGGTTTTGAACCACTACTATCACTATTGATAAAAAAAAAGAAAAAAAGAAAAAGAAAAAAGAAAAGATAAGAACTCATTCATGCAATCTAAAGTGCCTGTTACAGAGTATTAGCTAAACCCAACTCTAGCGATCCCAAGCCCCCCTACCTACTCCCTTACCTATCCCGATCAGTTTGTAACTAAAGGGAGTTGTTGGAGTGCCGCGAACCGAACCAGCTCGCCTCTTGCCTCAACTGACAACTCGGAGCTGAGCTTTCCTTTTCCGGCGAAGCCCATCTCAGTCTGAAGATAGAGGATGCACTGTGACTTCTCCATGTCAGAAATGGGGAGCACCTTCATGTCTTTGAGCTTCTCAAAGACTTTCTGGGCATTGTTCTCCGCCTTCTTCAGCTTCAGCTGTGCGAAGTTCACCTCCTCAACTGCCTCTCCCAGCTCGTTCATCATCTTCCGTATCATCTTCTTCAGAGACATGACGATCGGATCCGGATGTGCTAGCGTATCCGGATCCGATCGTCTAACGCTAGCACATCCGGATCCGATCGTCATGTCTCTGAAGAAGATGATACGGAAGATGATGAACGAGCTGGGAGAGGCAGTTGAGGAGGTGAACTTCGCACAGCTGAAGCTGAAGAAGGCGGAGAACAATGCCCAGAAAGTCTTTGAGAAGCTCAAAGACATGAAGGTGCTCCCCATTTCTGACAGAGGCACAAGCAAAAGAAAGAAGAAAAGGAAGAAAGACTGAAAGTGTTTTAGACAATATCAGGGTGATTGCTTCAATATATAATGCAGTCCAGTTCATATACCGTTCCAAATCACTCCAACGGCTCTTTCTCCTTTCAGCTTGACTCTCACCAACTCACACTCCCACAACCCAACGGCTATTTCTCCTTTCAGCTTCTCTGTTTCTTTTCTTTGATTTTCACAACTCTCCATTTCTTTCTTTCATCTCTCTCAGCACCAATAAAAGATCGACACTTGTACACCACACCTTATACACCTGAAAAGACAAATATACCCCTGAAAAATCCAGAACCCAGTTCACTTCTCAACGACAAGGGTCAAAAGCACGATTCCCATCCGAGCTCTCGACGATGAAGAAACAGAGAAACCAAACATCAGTGACAAAACCGGTGCTTTCACATCCCAGGTCACTCTCTTTCTCTTGTATAATTTTCCCATACATGTCAAATTTACCATTTTTCTTTTGTGGGTAACTTTATATTTGGCCATTTTCGCATAGTCCATAATTTTACTAAATTTTTTGTGAATTTTAAGAGTAATTCTTGCTTTGAAAAAAAAAAGCTCAATATTGATTTCTAGGGTTTCGTTCTTGATCTCATTCAATTTAGCTGAAATAATCGAAAAAAAAATCGAAGATCTTTGTTTTCTCTGCCTGATTCTGATATCTGTTATTGAATTTCACCAGTTTTTGGTTCTATTTTTTGTGTTAATTTCGATATTCAGTTTTGTTCTCTCTCTATTTTGTGCTTTATTAAAAAAAAGAAAAAAAATTGAATTGTTGACTTGGGATTGGGATTATTAGGGGTTTATTAGAGTTAAAGTTTGAAAAAAGAAATTGATTTTGGGGGTTAGGGTTTGGTTGTTCTGAATTCTGGAATTGTTGAATTGGGGGTTAGGGTTTGGTTGTTTTGTATCCTGGAATTGTTGAATTGGGGGTTAGGGTTTGGGGAGTTGGGATTTGATTAGGGATTGTGTGATTGTTATATTTTTTTGAGTTTGATTATTGATTGAGAAGAGTTGTGGTTGTGAATCAAATGGCGGCAGGGCAAGTTGATATTTTGAGAAGGGACTTTTATAAGCATTCCAAAAGACAGAATGATCATTACAGGAATGGTTCTCATGGTGCTGAATATGGTTGGGGCCGTGATCATGGTGCTAGACGTAAGAATGGGTACCATTATTCTTCAAGAACTCGTGACTGGGGGTCTAGAAGAGATGGGTTTGGCAGTAGAATCGAGGAGAGAAAGGTGGAAGATTTGTCAAAGGGTGATAAAGTTGCAGGTTATGAAGATGGGGTTTGGCTGCCTGCAGAAAAGAAGAGGAAGATCTCTCCAATTGTGTGGGACAGAGAAGAGAAGGATGTGAGGGTCTCATCTAAGAATAGAGTTGTACTGGTTGCTCCACTGCCATTTTCGCATAGTCCATAATTTTAATATTTTTTTTGTGAATTTTAAGAGTAAATCTTGCATAATATTATGCTACTTATAATGGGTTTGTGACATATTTCTACAAATTTGAGGTTAATTAGAATGATATGTGTTAAGGTCACAATGTTTGTTCGGGTACATTGTAGTTATGTCTTACATGAGATGATGAGATTTTGCAAGTTTGGCCTAGAGTTTTCCTAAAATTTGGGAGTTTGCTCCAATATTGCTGCTAGATATTGGCCGTGGAATTTTTTTTCTAAGTTGCATGAAACCTGGACACCTATCCTTATTCCATAGAAGTAATGCTTTGGGGTCATATCTACACTTAAGGAATCTGGCATATCTGTAGATCCTAAGGATCATATTTTTAAGAGTAGTAATTAGTTACTGGGAGGCAAATACAATGTATAACAATCTTGCCAACTTCGTAAGCTTGTTGCATGCTAAAATTTCAATAATTTGGTGATGATGGGCACCTAGATCACAACCCTGCTACAGCCTCCACCACAGCCCACCTCAACCATCAAACAACCACCATTGCATGCAAACTCATCACGAGATGAATGATAAAAAATCAAACCCATTTTCAATGAAATGAATCAACAAACCCACTTGCAAATCCTGAGTACTTCGAGACTCACCAACGAAGATCGAAGGCGAGTTTGGGTATTTGGAGTGATGCCACTTAGATTGATGCTGGCACTGGGTTGTCTTTCAGAATATGCTGAGCTGGGTTGAGTTCTTAGAGCAATAGGGGATGCTAGATATGAAATCCCAAATAAAGGAAAGAGAGAAGAAATAAAGGGAAAAAAATGTTGTGTGTGTGTGAGAGAGAGAGAGAGAGAAGGGGGGGGGGGTAGAAGAAGATAAGGGAGGGTAACAATGACAAGATGCCATTGTAGTTAAAGGCGAGCGCCCTTAGTGAGGCACTCAACTTTAGAGTCTAGGAGAGCAAGGTGACCACCTTAAGTCATGAAAACGGCACTAAGGCAAGAGCCTTAGCATTTATTTATTATTATTTTATTTTTATAGAAGTTTGTTGTAAAACCTATTATTAGATTATTAATTTAAAAAAGAATGTTATAAAACCTATTGTTAAAATAATTAATAGATCCTAAACCAAGTTAATCCTATTTTGAAATCATTTGGTAGACCTAATTTATTCTTGCAACGCATTTAAAAACATTTCATTTTTAATATTTCAATACAATAGGTACATATGATTTAAGTTCTATATGTATAATAAATATTTTTTGAATTTGGTGCCTCGCTTTACTTGGGCTAGTGCCTTTTTGTCGCTTCACGCCTTGGGTGATACAAGGCCGTGGTGCTTAAGGTCGCCTTTTGCCTTTGACTACCTTGCAAGATGCTCTATTTTTTTCATTTTTTATTGTAAGCCATGTGATCTCTCCGTTAGCAATTAGATGGAACACTGATAGAAGGGTCTATTGGTATAATACCAAATTGGTGGGGAAAAAATAGGTTAACAAGGTCTTATTTCAACAATATAAAAGTTTACAGGGTCTTGGTGAAATTTACCCCAAAATTTTTTTTTTTTTTTATGTCATCTATATATGTGCCTCTACTTATATAGTTATATTTTGGTGCTGTATAATTTATAATCCAGTGTAGGTTCAGGTGGTTTCATTACATTCTCAATGGGTCATAAAAGTTAACATTCATCAACAGTTTAAAATGTTCAATTATGTTATTGAATAATTTATATGTATGATGTATAGGGATGAGAAGAACATATATTTATTTGTAGAAGTTCACAGCTAATAGTTAGTTTGGTAACTCTTGCTTTTTACCACAAAAACTCATATGTTAAGCACCTTTGCTATGTTTTTTTTTTTTTTTTTGGTTTAAACATTACTATTTTTCATTTAGAAGCTTTGACCAAAAGAACTTATTGTTTATATAATTTTTTTATTACTGATTTGCATCCAAATAAAAAAAGTTAGTTTATTTTCTTTGTCTGGATCTACATCTTTCGTTACAGAATTAATGGGTATGGCAGGAGCTCCTATTATGAACTTTCACTCTCTCTCTCTCTCAATATTTAGGATAGATTGATCTACTTGGCCTTTCTTGTTGAAAAGAGTGTTCTGATTGTGTTACCTTTCATTAAATTTACTTCCTGATAACTACTTAGCATAAATGCCAAATTTTAAATCTTCATCTTTTCTGGCAGCCAGTAGGCTTGGGAAAAATTGCCAAACTTAAAAATGCTGGGAAGATAGATTCTTCTGAATTGATTACAATGAAAACACTCAAGGTACATTTACTTCCTTCTCTAGTTTCCAAATTTGAACCATTTTCTTTCCTTCATTCGCTTTGGCTCATACTGGCTATAACTATTGCAATAGGATACAGGGGCAATAGGAAAGCAAATAAAAGACGGAGTAGGATTGATGGGACGAGGTGCTGAACAAATCAAGTGGCCAATTCATCTGGAGGTGAATCTTTATCTTAGGTCTTTCTGCATTATATACTGACCATGCCTTTTCTTCCATGTAGTCGAGGCATCATTCATGCTTCATATTGAATTTTTTTTCTTTTCTGTCACAAGTATTGTTATTGCACCACTGTCATAAGTATTGTTCCAGCATCATTCATGCTGCATATATCAACCTGGTGAGTTGAGACTTGAGAGTGCTGCTGCACCACTTCAACCAGATGTTGAATATAGAAAACAAAAATGATGTCAGCTATATCTATGCCTCTATTATACTCAACTGCACCACTTCAACCAGATGGAGAATACAGAAAAAAAAAAAAAGTGATATCATCTATATCTATGTCTCTATTTATATTTTACTGCTGTATTACTTATTAAAAAATATGTTCGTGCTGTATTATTTTAATGCCACAGTTTAGGTCCTGGTGGTTTCATTATATTCTCAATGATCATAAAAGTCAACATTTACTAAAATCTTGAAATGTTCAACTTTGCTATTGAATAATTTTTATGTATGATGCATATGGATGAGTAAAATATATAATTATTTGTAAATGTTCAGAGCTTAGTAGTTTTATTCCAAAAAACTAGGTTCATGGCTAAGTAATTAGTTTGAAGACTCTAGGTGTTTACCATATTTATGCGCTGCACTTTCAATGAGACATCAGGTGTTTTTAAATTGAGTAACCCTTTGGAGTTCATCAGTGTATCCTTTGTGTGCTAGTTTGTCAAGAAAATATCCAAGACGTATCCTTAGTTTAGAACTAAACGCTAATGCACTTTATCTGGATATTTCAAGCAAAAGCAGAGCACTCTTCGTGAAACACAAAACCATACTTATATATGATGTTGACAGGTTTCAAGGGTCACAGTGAGGGCAAAGGAAGCAGTTGAAGCTGGTGGTGGGTCTGTTAGAAGAGTGTATTACAACAAATTGGGCTTCCGAGCACTGCTCAAGCCTGAGTGGTTTGAAAAGAAAGGCTGGCTGTTGCCCAAAGCAGTTAGGCCTCCCCCGAAACAAATGGATAAAGTTGATAGCATCAGCCAATTGCCTGCCCCTACCAAACCTATACCATTTTCAGTTGACGAAAAGGAGGCAGCCTCCAGTTCATCTGCTAATAAACCAAACCGTGCAGTTTGTTGGCTCATTTAAGAATTGGTATTTTGATGACGAGTTAGCATGCAAGAAAAATTTTGTTTCTTTTAAGATTGTAGATGCAGTAAATTTCAATATGCTTTGCACAAGCTAGTTGCTGTGCTTCAAAACAAAACATGAATAGACTGAGGGAAAATGCTTTTGAGCGATCTCAACAGAGTGAGGAAAGCTTTCTACTTTGTTATTGTCTTCCTTATTTCAAACATCTTCAATGTTTTGTTGAACATTGGATGATGGGCTCTAGACCTTCCTGTCCTATACTGCAAGGACCCTACTGGCTTTAAATACAAGCTCCAAAGCTAGAGAGTTTGAGGCTTGACATTTGCTATAATTATGTAAGCACATCAAATTGGTTTGCAATCTCTTGCATATATGTTTATTTAGTTTTACACACTGTTCTCTCATCTCTTGTTTTTTGCTTTTCAGCCTGGCGTTAAATTCCCTGAATTTCAAACTCTTACCAAGCTTAAACACTTTAAGATGACAGTTAGCACAGATAAAGGATCAAGCCTCCTCAGTTTAATATCTCTAATAGAAGCAGCACCTTTTTTACATAAATTTGTCTTTGAGGTGACTATTCTTACCTCATAACTTCACACAAAGCATACTACTAGCTTTTAGACTTTAATCTAGTTGATGCAATCTGCACACTAATTGTTGGCTCGTGGTTTATCATCATTTTATCTATTTTAAAAGAAATACTAATTTGAACCGATGAATAGTGATAATTATTCCATTCCAATAGTTGAACTCCTGTCTTCTGTATTTGATCAATAGTTGTTTGTTTGTTTGGTTGCAGATTGATGTTGCTTAGTCTTACTCTATTTGGGAGTTTTGTTAAAAAATTTCTTCATCATCCCAATATAAAAATAAATACTCTTATGCGAGAAATTGCTAAACTTTGAATAGTGAAGATAATGACTCCAATAGAATTGAACATTCATTTCAACACCTTTTCCTTAGAAACACATAATGTCAATGTTTCTGACAAATGACAATTCGAGTTAAAAGATGTAACTTTATTTATTTAAAATCATTTCATCTATTTATTCTTTAATCTAGGTGATGCAATCTGCACACTAATTGTTTTCTCACGGTTTTCCTTTTTTATTTATTTAAACCTATTTAACAGATACCCCTTTGAACTCGAATTGCTTGTTTGTTGTAAGCATTTATATTATGTATTTCTCAGGAAAAAGTGTTGAAATGAATGTTCAGTTCTATTGGAGTCATCATCTTCACTTTTAGCAGTTTCTCGCATAAGAGTTTTTATTTTTATTTTGGGACGATGAAGAAACTTAAAAAAAAAAAAAAAAAACTCCAAAATAGGGTAAAACTGAGCAACATCAAGCTGCAAACAAATAGCTATTTATCAAATACAGAAAACACTATTCTCCACAACCACATAACACTCTATCTTGAATAGAAATCTTGAATTTCTTACAGCCCTTAACAATGCTCTGACCTCCTCTCTAATGGCTTTAAATCTGGTTTCATTAGATTAAATTCACCCTGCATCTTCTGATCATCTTTATATGTTTCTGATTCCAAAGAATTTGGCCAGTCGTCATTATTTGTTGTTTGATTGTAATCTATATTTTTTACTTACACATATCCCCTTGAGAGTCGTTGTTCTTTGTTTTGAAGTTCCTTACTTTTTCTTTTTTTAATTGCATGCATGATATGATTCTATTTTTTATTTTCCCAATTACAGTCAACATTGGACAAGCGCAATGTAGAAAGAAAAGCAAGGAAGTTGAAGAAATATCCCTATGAACACCTCAAGTAGGTGGAAATAGTTGGGTTTGCAGGGTGTGCAATAGACATTCAGCTTCTTGTTTACTTGAAAGTGCTGTCAACCTTGAGAAGATTGTTATTAATCCTTGTTCACCATATATAATGGGAATCCCTTGCCCGGAGAATGAGAGGACTACTGTGAAATACAAAGGTGCCAGAGAAGCTGCCAAGAGGCTAAAGGAAAAACTACTCACAGGAGCTGAGTTTGTTATATTGTAATCATCCTTGTTAATATTAGTGAGTGATGGTGTATGCCGGTTAATATTTATCAATATGTAGAGAGCTTGAATTGTTTTTGTTTTAGTGATATTTGATATTTATATCCAAGCAATTGTGACATGTGACATGGACAAGTAATTCTTATACTGTGATGGTTGTCTTCTATTGTTCCTAGTTGATTTGTTTATTCTGTTATTAAAATTTAAAAATGAGTAATGTCAATTGTTGTAGTTGATGTTGACAGTCCGCAATTTATCTGTATTAACGGGAGGTGTTCATGTAAACGCTACCCAAATAAAATGTTGAACCTGGCTCGGTGTTGACAGTTCCCATTTTTTACATTATTTATACTTTATACACGTGTTCTAACAATACTTTTTAAACCATAATTATCACATTATTTTGAACATCATTACTTAAACACTGTTATTAAACAGGCCTTATATAACTTATTTACATTCAATATTGTTTTTTTTTTCAAGGTTTACATAGTTTTTCTTTATTCTTTTTTCATCTTTCAATAGACAAAATGTCCAATATTTATTTTTTATTTAAAAAATAATAATCAAAGTTAGCAAATTGTATAGTAAGCATAAAAGTATTTCCGTGAGTTGTGATTAGGTTTGCAGTCTAGTATTACTTTTTATCTCTCAAGTTTGGCCCGTCGGCCCTCGCCATACACAATAGATTTCAGGTTAATGGGTTGAGCTCACAGGCTAACCAGGTTGATAGTCAGTTAACTATGGTGTAATTGAAAATTAGCAATGAATTCGCCCTTGTTATTATTAATTCTAATTTCATGTTCTTCCATACAAATAGTATCAATCTATCTAAATCTTCAAAATTCATCCTCCATAAAACTAATTTTATATGAAATTATTTGGTCGAGTTATTATTATTATAAACTAAAATAAGAAATTTCTCAAAAAAAAAAAAAACTAAAATGAGAAATCTTTCACCATGACTATTACCATCACCAACCGCTAAAGTAAAATTTCATATTTTCACAAAAAATAAATTTTATAGATTTTAATAAATTTTTAAACCTAAAAAAAAGGTATAAGTTAAAATTTTATCAATCAGTCGCGTTGTTCAGTCTGCAGTATCAATTTAACCTAAATATGATTCTCCCAAAAAAAAAAAAACTCATGTATCCAAAAAAAAAAAAGTCTGGCCCAAGACAGAAAAACTCACAAAAAGAAAAAGAAAGTAGAAAGTCCACCAACCAACCCAACTCTCAAGCCCAGCCCAACAAGGACAACACAGAAAATGACATCGTTTTATTTGAGAATAAAAAGCCTTGTTAAAACCCTAGCAAAACCCTAGTTTTGTTAAAGATAGGGATAACAATTTCTGCCCGACCTGTGAGTACCCGGCCCGATCTGACCTTAATGGGCCGGGTTTTATTCGGTCCGATAAGGAATAAGGTCGGGTATGGGTTAAAAAAAAACCCGAAGCAGGTCTGGGTTTTTATAAAAAAATCCAGCCAGAAACCCGTACTGAACCCGGACCCGACTTGACCCGACCCGGTTACTATAAAATTACTAAAAACCCCCTATATATATAGCTACAAACAAACCCTAATCCAGCTCACGCCTCACCCTCAGTCCCTCACACAAGCACACTCAGTCACAGACTCACACTCTCACAGCGCCTCACCCTCACGCAAGCACGCTTCACAGCAGCGTCACTCACTCTCAGTCTCACACTTCACAAGCAAGCATTCACCGGGAGGTATATGAATTTTTTAATTTTTTTTTTATGCTCAGCTTCTTACATACTTGTGTTGCTTTAATGGGTTTTCGTTTTTGTGAGGTGTGGAGGTATATAACATTTGTTTGTAGTTGCAGGTGCACTTAAAATTCCATTTTAGGCTTCTGGGTATCTTTAATTTTATAAGAAATTTGAGAAATTTTGAATTTTGAACCTTTTTTTTATTTGTCTTTACATGGGGTTACAGTTAAGCTACCTTAGGATAATGGCATTAATTTTTCCAAAATGGCATCGAATTTTTATGTTGATATGATGTAAGTTGTTTTTATTTAGAGTCAGTTTGATGGGTCTTCTCTGATTGAAAGAAAGCCGAGTGCTTGCTTTGATGGAATATTGTATCTCACTGTGTCTTTGGAAAATGGCTCCTCCTTAACTCATTAAGTTACCTGTGTTGAAGAAAGCAAAAAAGACATAATCAGTGAACTTTTCGAACTTTGTTTTTGTAATATGGATCATTTTTCTTTGTTAAGGATTTT
>JARYZH020001076.1:0-42468 GCA_030021035.2 Notholithocarpus densiflorus | reverse complement strand
AAATGGAGGATTGGTTTAGGAAATCACATTCCACCAATTTACTGAGGATACTGTTAGGCCAGCGACAAAGCACACGGTAGAATTTCCAGTTACTGAGGTGTGTTATTCTATGTCTTTATGGTCAAGGGTGATTTTTGAGAACCAAGGAATTAAAAACTCATCTATTCTAGACTTTACTGTGACTTTAAGCCTTAAAATACGATATTCTATTATATACTGTTTTTGGTAAAAATTTTATACTGTCTTGTATTGTTGAAAACGGGAGGAATCTTTTCTTCGATTCTCTGAACACTCTGTAGTGACATTGTATGTACATTTTTGTGTTTGTTTTTACTCTTCTGGCACAATTTAACTGGGCTCCCTTTAACTAGGGACAAGCTGTGAGCCTATGTTTTGTAGATAAAAAGCAAATTATAATTAAAATATAAAATTCTAAGACATAAATTTGATTAAATGATTTCTGAGAATTTGGAATTATAGTGTAGGGAAAGATAATGTGATATATTAAATGTACCATAAATGGAGAAATGTAGTACATGGCAAAAGTGGGAGCTTTGTACAGTTGTTGAAATCTACCGTAATGCTAGTAAGTTTTGCCTTTGCCACTGGGAATGTTATTAGAAAGCTTTGATTCAATATCCTGGTAATTTATGCTAAATATCTATCTAGCTTTTGGGTGTTATGTTTTGGAAAATTAGGTAGGACTAAATAGAAAATAAATCTGTTCAGTCCTCTTTCCAATTATGTGTGTGTATGTTATTGTATAAACATCTATTAATCTGTTGAAGGATGGCTGCTGAGTGTGTATCCGCTTAGGGCCATTTTTAACTTATTTCTAAGCTGGATACAGGGGTATAATTTGTTTAGTTGTCTACACTGTTGGGATTTTCTTATTACTAATGTTGGGATTACTAATGTTGGGATTTTCTTAGTTCTTATGCGGGTTAGAAAATACATATTTCAGATATTTTGGAAAGAAATAACCTCCTAGTAATGAAAACTTTCTAATTGTTTAGCTAATTCTTGTCGTTAAGAGATAAGAGGTTCAAACACCGCCCACACCAAAAACTAATATATGTCTTAGTCTGATAAAAAAAAGTATTCATCATAATGTAGACTCTATGTTGAAATTCTATTTCATCTATAATTTTTTTTTTCTAACCTTTCACAAAGCCAAGGAAACAAAATGTGTGTAAAATAAGTACTAAAATGGAGGAGCTCAGCCCATTTTTGTGAACTAACTATATTTCACGGGAGGTAACAGCATGATTAGAGCGCACAAGTTATGCAAATATGGCACATTGTCCACCCAGATCCAAGACCCAACCCATCCGTCCAAACCATCAGACCCAAACAGAAACCTGCCCAACCCACCGCCGCCAGCGGTCGACGGCATATTGCCGTTTTCAAAAACCGAATCTGGCGGGTCGGTTGGCAGTTCTTTGCATGAAAAACTGAGTCCAACCCACCCGACCGGACTCCTCCTCTCTCTAGACATAGATCCGTCGAGATTAGGCCAGATCTCGATGAAATCCATCAAGATCTGGCCAAATCTCCACCGTCGACGCCGAGACCTCCATCATTGAGATCTGTCAGTTTCAACTCGAAAAAAATCTTAGCCGACCCGAATCGAAACCGACTCAACCCGTAGATTCCGACGGTCGACAGCGAGTCAGCATCTTTGCCACCCGAATCTGGCGGGTCGGTTTTCGGTTGGGCACAAACCCAACCCATGGACAGGCCTACTTGTAACTTAGCTAGTACTTTATGGTATTTCCAACAGAGACATCCATAGGTCAAATCCCCCTACTTGTAACAGAATATATTTTTTATACTGTATTTTTAAAGGATAAAGTTTTATTACAAATTTGGTTATAACTTAAGCCTACAACTTCCTTTATAAAAATTATCGTGACTACATATTTTGAAAATCTAACTATTAGATTGCACATTTTTTTATACTCTTAACACACATGTTAAATTTTGTGTCAATCGGATGTTATTTACTATGTGACCCATAAACATATTTTTTATCCATAATTTTAGACTACAAAAAGTTATTAATCTTTAATCTTTTGGAAATTTTGCAAGCATTGAGGATATAAGAAGAAAATATAATCTAAGTGGATTTATCAAAATTCACATTCAATAAAAATATATTAAGTGAAGTTGTAGTCTAAAGCTACAACCAAGTCTGTAGGAAAAGCTTTGTCCATTTTTAAGGCCTTCTTTTATATCTTAAATCATAATGAAACACTAAGGAAAAAATTAAGTAAAGTTTTTTTATTTATTTACTGAGTTTCAACCTATAACGTCCGCTTCTGATAATTGTGTTCTTTATCATCAAACCAAGACACCAATTGGTTTTTAGTGTGGCGGAGATTGAACCTCAGATCTCTTATTTAACCATTAGAGACTTTACCAGTTGAGCTAACTGAAATCCACAAGTACAGTTAATTGAGTAAAATACATTATATTTCTCAATTAAATTAAAAATGCATTGTCATATTACTGTTGAGGTTCAAAAAAAAAAAATCATAACACAAAGCCCAAAGAAATAGCACCTTGGGCCAACTCCATGGAAAGTAAAAAATTGAAAAAGGGGTTGAGCTCACAAAAGCAAAGGATGGTAGGCCTAAAAGATTTGAAGCCTAAGATCCATGAAAGGGCAGGTTTCAGAGCCCATGAAACAAAGGGAAGAAAGAAAAAAAGGCCTAGCCTGCCAAGATCAGAGGACCAAAGAAAGTCCAGTAGAAAGAACTAGGCCAGGATCCCAGAGACCGCCAAGGGCCCGGGATCCCTGGGACGCACAGCACAGCCAAAGTGGGATTGAGACAATTCGAAAGGGGAACCAAAAAGCACAAGAAACAAAGGGCAGATACGTCCTTCTCAAACGTTCAGCGATGCAGTAAAAAACCAGAGAGCTTGGAAAGCAACAACTCGTGAACAAAATGCTGGTACCTCGGGGAACCCAGAAAGATGAGCCATAAGAGGACGTAGCTGGGGAAAACCTTCGACTTGGCAGGGAAGGATTCGACTCACTTGGGAAAAATGACAAAGAGGAAGGGCAGCCAAAAGCTAGGTCTGAAAAGGTAAAGGCTTGGAAACATTGAAGAAAGAGAGATTGAAGGTCAGTTCTCTAAAGAGCACCCCGGAATGGAAAGTCAGTAAGTGGCTTTCAGGAAAACAGGACTAAAAAAGGAAAACTATGAGAAACGGAGAAAGAATCAACCGTCAGAGTGGCTGGTATAATAGGGGCTCTAGTACCTAGGGAGCCAAAGGGGGGGAAATCAGTGGTACCTCGAACCCTAAATGACACTATAAAAGGGGAAGGCAGCTAACATTAAAGGACAATTTTTTCGACAGGAGTGAACCATCACAGAATCATTGAGAAAACTCTGTAAAAAGTTTAGGGAGAGTAGTAAAAAGAAAGAGAAATACTCCCCAGTATCCCAATACAGCCACTATAGAGCATACTCGGATTCAAAGGGATTCAAACTTTGCAAGTCTTGAAGGCTTGAATAGCCATCCAAGTCTGTGATTTTTGAGTTCATCTGGACCTTATAACTTGTCTTAGTGAGCACAGTGTAATCCATAATTAAGAAAATAATCAAATATTTCATATTGATTTGAGGATCCCTAACAGTTATTGTGTGATTTTCCTTATTGTGCTTCTTGCTGTTCAATACATATATTCTTGCTTGCTAGTGTATACATGTTGTAGGATCTTTGCTATGTGCACCACTTGGTTCGTAAACAACCCATTTAGCTACAGTGAACCAAGCCCAGTTCCTTCAAACTACAACAAGAAGGCCTCGGTCCTTGCTTAAGCTTGGGCCTAGACACTGTCAAAAAGAGACCCTCACATTTTGGCGACTCTGCTGGGGACTAGGTAAAGGAGAGGGAAAAAGTAGTCCCTTCGCAGAGCATGGCTCTAAGGCCAAGGAACAGCAAAGGTACCAATGTGCCACCTACGGCCTCTGAGCCCGTAGGAGAGAACGAAGTAGCCTCTAGATAGAGGAATGAGGTGCCTCTGGTAGAAGAGGAAGTGGTATCAAGCCAAAGGCGCGCAAGACAAGAGCCAGACCCTGTGGTTCGAATGGCAGAAACGTTGAAGGATTTTCAGCAAGAAATTCGCCTTCTCAAAGAGGGCAGGACACAGGAAATCAGGGACAATGTCCCCCTTGTGGTCAATCAGAACAGAGCCCAACCAGAGGGAGGGTCAACAGTAAAAGGGAATGGCAACCCCCAGTACCTGACACTGGCATATGTTAATGCCCTTTTGGAGCAGGAATGGGAAAAACTCTCGGGGATCCCCAAGCAATTCTCTTGGGATCCCCCATTCCCACCAGAGCTCCTCGGCAAGCCATATCCCAAAGGATATGAACCCCCGAAGTTCCATCCTTTTGATGGGAGGAATGGGAGTGCTGTGGAACACGTGAGTAGATTTATTCATACTATGGGCCCCTACGTAGGAGACAAAGAACTGTGTCTAAGAGAGTTTGCTAAGTCCTTAGTGGACAGAGCATATACCTGGTATACCACGCTGAGGCCTGGGTCCATTAAGACCTGGGATGAAATGATGGAGAGGTTATGTGCAAAGTATTACCCCGATGAGGACAAGGTCACCTTCCAAAGCCTTCAGATGGTAAGGCAAAGGCCTAGAGAGGATCCTGTCCAATTCATCAAGAGATTTGAAGATATTTCTCTAGATTGTTATGGAGACCATGACGAAAAAGAGCTCGTGGAGACCTGCATATCCAACATGCTCTTTGATTATAGGCTCAACCTCGAAAATTTATGCATCACTCAGTTCGCTGACCTGCTACAGAGGACCAGAAGGATAGCACAGACAATGAGAACAAAGAGAGTGCCGGTACCCCAGGCCATGACAACATCAGTAGGAGAGAAAAGGAAGAGACCTGAAGGGAAAGTGTTCGAAGAACCACCAGTGATTCCATGTACTGTAGAAGAATTAAACCATGTCTTGGACAAGTGGATTGGAGATGGAATTGTCAGGCCATTCACTATGTCTAGGCCACCAACAGAAGAAGAAAGAAAGAATCCTTTGTTCTGCAGGATTCACAACTACGTCAAGCACTCCACCAAGGATTGCTGGACCCTCTGCGGGTTCTTTCACAAGAAACTAAGGGAAGGAACCCGAAGTGCAAAGGAATCCTCTACCCAACCACAAAGGGAAAGGGGTGGTGGCTGTGGTGATTCACTAAACCCAGCAGAAGTAGAAGAATCTAAAGGATCCTTCCACCCAAGCACAGTCAGGACTCTTCAGAAGAACCCTAAGTTCAAGTCACTATTCAACCAGTTGGGGTTTAGGCCAGAAGCAAGAAGGGTGGCCATAGAGTCCCTCATAAGTATAGCAGCAAATTCAGGAATGGAATGTTTTACGGAAGAATCCCATGCTCGTCGAGCTTACTTAGAAACAACCAATGCAATAACCTTCACTGACGAAGACATGGAGGTCGAGCATCCAGACCACCGTAGACCTCTTTATCTAATGGCCACTATAAATGGTGTCCAAGTCAGAAGAGCACTAGTAGACACAAGGGCATCACTCAACCTCATAGCCCTGAGTACCCTGGAAGCCGTGGGCCTGACAAGCAGGAGGATCCTGGGGGCTCCCATGGAGATAACAGGATTTGGAGGATCAGCAAAATCAACAGAGGGATATGTGCAGCTGGCCTTAAGAGTAGGGCCAATAGTAGCCCTAACCAGATTCATGTGATCAATTCAGAGGTTTCCTACAATGTACTGTTGGGACGCCCATGGCTCCATAAGCATCGCCTTGTCCCATCCACATACCATCAATGTGTTAAAGGGAGATTAAATGGGAGGCCCATAAGGATCCCTGCCAACCATAACCCTTTCAGCCAAGGAGAGGTAAACTTTGTGGAAACAATGTTCTACGATGAGTTAGAACCGGATGATGAGAGCCCCACGCCGGGGACCTCAAGAGCACCTATCCTAGAAGAAGAAGAAGAAGGAAGGGGTGCCTAAACCTAAGAAACCTCTTGGAGAGAAAAAGGCAAAAGAGGGAGCCCAGCACCTCAGGATCCCAGGAATGTGTAGTACGAGAACCCGGAGGAAGGTTAATTTATCGATTATGAAGGTGCGCGGGGCCTAAATGCGTCATGCAGGAGGGTCCTGGACCACCAGAATGTATGGTGGCTCAAGAAGAAGTCCCAAAGGAACCAGTTAAAGAGGCACAAATTCAGCTTGAGGAAGAATTAAAGGAAATAAACTTGGGAGCTAAATTGGGATCCTAGAAGCCTGTTTTCATTAGTAGTCAATTGACAGCACAAGAAAAAGAGCAATTAGTGGCCTTGCTCAAGAAATACATAGATGTGTTCACATGGACCTATGATGAGATGCCTGGTCTGGACCCAGGGCTGGTAGTCCATTCTCTCAACATAGACCCAGGGGTCAAGCCAATAATCCAACCAACCAGGGTCTTTCACACTGATGTAGAAGCTCAGATAACTCAAGAAGTCAATAAGCTGCTAGCAGCTGGCTTTATCAAGCCCATCCAGCACCCCAAATGGCTTTCTAACATAGTACCTGTGAAGAAAAAGAATGGCCAAATCCGTTGCTATGTGGACTTTCGTAATCTGAACAAGGCATGTCCAAAAGATGAGTTCCCTCTGCCTAATATAGACCTCCTTATGGATTCAATTGCGGGAAACTCTATGTTTTCATTTATGGATGGATATAGTGGGTACAACCAAATCCGCATGACTGCCAAAGATGCAGAAAAGACAGCATTCAGGACCCCAATTGGAAATTTTTATTACACTATGATACCCTTTGGCCTAAAAAATGCAGGGGCCACGTACCAGCGAACCATGACAGCTATCTTCCATGATATGATGCATAAAGAGATGGAAGACTATGTGGATGATATCGTGGTGAAATCAAAAACTAGATCAAGGCACTTCCAGACGCTTGAACAAGTTTTTGAAAGGTGCAGGAAGTACAAACTGCGCATGAACCCCATGAAGTGTGCTTTCGGGGTGTTTGCTAGAAAGTTTCTTGGGTTCCTAGTACATCATAGAGGCATAAGTGTAGATCCAACAAAAGCCATAGCCATTGTAACAATGAGGAGGCCTACAACAGTAAGGGAGCTTAAGAGTTTCCTAAGGAGAGTCTCCTACATTAGGAGGTTTGTGCCAAGATTGGCTTCAGTCACAAGTAGATTATCCAAACTGTTGAAAAAGGGGGTTGAGTTCACCTGGGAAACTGAGCAGTAGAAAGCCTTCCAAAGGATCCAGTAGATCATGAATCACCTTCCCACACTCCAAGCACCAATACGTGGGCGACCCCTGTTGCTATATTTAGCATCAAGCTCCCAGGCGATAAGAGCCCTACTAGCATAAGAGGATAATGATGGGAATGAGCAACCCATTTACTACGTGAGCAGGACACTCAAGGATGTTGAGACCAGGTACCCCAAGATAGAAAGAGCTTGCCTAGTAGTCATCTACGCATCCCAAAGGCTGAAGCGATATTTCTCATCTCACCAAATCCTTTGGTGACTAAGTCACACCCCATAAAAGCACTTCTACATCAGCCTCTCTTGACAGGAAGGGTAGCACAGTGGTTGATCCTGCTCTCTCAATACGACATAGGCCTCAGGACCCCCAAGGCTGTCAAAAGTCAAGCCATAGCAGATCTGTTAGCCCAGTTTCCAAGAAAGGAAGAGTGCTCATTAAGTGAAGAGATCCTAGGGGAAGTGGCAGTAACAGAAATCCCGGGAAAGAAGTGGACAATGAGATTTGATGGGTCAGCAACAACAACTTCAAATGGACTGGGAGTTGTACTTAGCCACGAAGATGGGGACACCATACCCCTATCTTTTAAGCTTGGGTTTTCCTGTTCAAATAATGCAGCTGAATACGAGGCATACGTGACTGGACTAACCATAGCACTCAGCATAGGAGTAAAGCATATGAGAGTTCTAGGAGACTCCAATCTTGTGGTTTCCCAGGTGAAAGGTGACTTTGCACTGAGAGAGCAGAGTTTGGCAGCCTACAGGACTTGGGCGCAAAGGCTGGAGCGGGAATTCCAGACCTTTAGCGTGGAGTACACCCAGAGGAGTGAGAACAGGTTTGCTGATGCGCTTGCCACCCTGGGATCCCAAGTACCATTCAAAGGAAAAGACACTCTGGTAAGAATAGGGAAGCAGGAACATTCCATCATAAGGATCCTCAAAAGGATGTTCCCTGGAGAGCCCAAGCAGCAGGATTGGAGGAGTGGAGTCAAAGAAAAAATGAGAGAGGCAGGATCTGGAGGAAGTATCAAGGAGCTGAGGGACTACACTCTGATAGAAGGGGAACTATACAAGAGGCTGCCCAAAGGGATCCTATCCAGGTGCATCAATGAGAAGGAAGGAAAGCTGAGATTAGAAGAACTACATAGCCAAGCCTGCGGGGTTGCAGAAAAGATCAGTCTATACAGAAGGATGCAACGCATGGGGTACTACTAGCCAAGTATGAACAAAGAGGCAGCAACTATACAAGAGAAGTGCCAAAAATGTCAGCTTTCAATGAGCAAGGAAGAAAGCTATGCTGTATTTGTTACAGAAGATTGGAGAACTCCATTCATGGAGTACTTGGCTCAAGGGATCCTACCAACTGACAGGACATTAGCCCACCAACTCAAGAAGCTTGTGGTCAGGTACTTCTTACAGAATGGGATCCTATTCAAAAGAGGATATAGCGGGGATCCCCTAAGATGCCTGGGGCCAAGGGAAGCCAGAGAAGTAGTCAGGGAAGTTCATTCCGATGATTCTGGAAGTCACCCAGGAAAAAGAAGACTCTACAAGCAGTTGCTACTATTGGGATACTATTGGCCAACAATGAAAAGGGACTCCAAGGAACTAGTCAAAACTTGCCATGCCTGTCAAGTACTTGGAGATGCAATTTATACTCACCCAAATGCGCTGCAAGATATGACAACACCATGGCCTTTCCACACTTGGGGGCTTGATCTCATAGGGCCTATAAACCCCCCTTCCAATGGTTACATATGGATCTTAGTGGCCACCGAATACTTTACAAAATGGGTAGAAGCTATCCCTTTGAAAAGGGCCACTGGAGCAACCGTGGCAAACTTCATTCGAGAGCACATCATCACAAGGTTCGGGATCCCCAAGAGATTGATCAGTGATAATGGGACCCCGTTCATAAACAAGACATGAAGAACCTAACTGAAGCATATTACATCAAGCATGGAAGGTCTACACCATACTACCCGCAAGGAAATGGCCAGGCTGAAGCCACTAATAGGGTGATGCTAAAGATCCTTAAGAAGATGAAACATGAGTATGGGGGAAAATGGAGTGACCACTTGACAGATGTACTCTGGGCATGCAGGAGCTCTATGAAAACAGCCACAGGATTCTCACCGTTCTCCTTAGTTTATGGGACAAAAGCCATTAGTCCTGTGGAATTAGTAGCCCCCACACCAAGAGTAGTACTTGGAGAGAACTATGAGGACACCGAGGAAGCAAACAATCAAAGGAGGTTGGCAGATTTGGAGGGGCTAAAGGAAGAAAGAGAACTGGCCAGGAGGAGAAGCCAGAGGTACCAGCAAAGGATGGCTAAGGCATATGCACAGGCAGTACACCCAAGGGCTTTCACTAAAGGACAACTGGTGTTAAGGACAGCAGAACACGTAAGAAAAAACCTCCCAGGACCCTCCAAATTTGCCCCAAAGTGGGAAGGACCGTACATCATCAGGGAAGCCCACGATAGTGGGTATTACTACCTCTCAAAGGAAGATGGGACAGTCCTGGAAGATCCCATAAATAGGAAGTGGCTGAAACAGTATTATGCATAGAAATGGAGAGATCTCAGTACCTCGAAACCCTTTTTGCCGACTCCCTAACCTGCTAAGTGTTTCATCATTCTTTGCTTTTAATTTTTGTTTAAGTAATTTTGTTCAAGAACCCAGGGTAGAAGGACATTCTGTGATCCTTACTATCTTTGATAACTTTTCTGTGTTCCTCAGAACAGAAAGTAATTGTGCTTTGATTCAATGAAATCTCTTTTATTCCCTTTAAGTTATTATTAAATTAAAATATTGCAAAGCCCAGATATGGGCAGACTTGAGGGGGGTACCCAGGCCAAGGCAAAGGAAAGAAAACTTTGACACATGACCCAAGACCCACCCCACAATTAGCTCAAAATACATGGCCTAGGATCACGGGCAAAGATAAGTGCCTGGGATACCTAGCCCAATATTTGATGAAAGAAGGCCTGCCTGGTTCATGATCTGGGACAAAAAAAAAAAAAAAAAAAAAGGCACCCAATGTACCCAGTTCAGTACCTGCGCAACAAAACAACCGCCAGGGTACCTGATCCAAGACCTACAGTAAGACTTGTAGGGACCGTGGCCCAGGACTCAGTGCAAAAAGAAAGAGAAAAGACAGTATACAAAAAAAAAAAAAAAAAAAAAAAAAAGAAGATCCACATGTTATTAAAAGCTAGAAGCAGTCTTAAAAAAAAAGGGGAAGACAACACAAATACAGATCCATATCACAGAAAATGAGGAAGAAAAGTTAGGAATACTGTTCAACAAAAAAATAATAAAGCTCATACAACCCAAATTGTTTGAAAAATACATCTCGACTAGCTAAAAAAAAATAGAAGGGGAAAAGCTAAGGAACAAGGCCGGTCAGTAAAGAACTGTCGGGAGAAATGGCAGGAACAGTTGAAGAAGAGAGAACCCCCTGCCTTTTAACCTTCAAATCATGCAGAACCTTGTGAGCACGAGCTAGAGCCTCCTCAGCAGCAACAATCTCAACATCTATACTCCTAGAAGCCCGCCTCTGGAATAGCATGTGGACCAGTGAATGCAAATGCTCTAGCAAGAAGGACAAGTTGAACTTGGCTTCTAAAAGGTCCTGCACCACTCCCCTCCATTCCAATTGTATCTCTTCAGATAAAGAATCAAGGGAGGAATCCCTCAGGGAGATTAACACGACACACAACAACTCCATCAGAATGTTCCCTAGAAACACACCTCCCCTAAAGCCACTGGTAAAATCTATGGACCTTGAGCAAACTCTCCAGCAAGGGCAGACCCTCCACAGGCACGGAGAAGCGCAAGAAGTTTCCATAGGAAGGCCCAAAGCGATGAAAATGGCTTGTAGGGAGGTTGTTGAACTCCAAAATATCGAAGCGGGCCAGGAAGGTAGGGAGCCCCGAGTCAGGATTTGAAATAGCCACCTCTGGAGCCTCCCTCATTGTTGCATCTCCACTTGTAGCGATTGGGGAACTGTCAACCTTCTGGGTAGTTTGAGGAGTTCCTGCCTGAGATTCAACAATCTGAGCAGATCCCACAACTACCTCAAAAACCACGAACTCAGGATCTCTAACACCTGTGTCAACACCTGCAAAAGCAGACATAGTTCAAAAAAAAGGGGGAAAAGCCAAGAAAAGGTAAAGTAAGAAAAGCGAAAAAAAAAAAAAAAAAAAAAAAAAAAAAAAAAAAAGACCTGTATCGGCTTCCTATGGTGGGACTTCCTCCTCTTACTCTTCTGATTTCTTGGTGGACTCTATAAGAAAACACGCAGCACGTTGAAGAAAGGGTGAGGAAACCTTAGCAAAATGGCTAAAGGAAGGAAAGGATACTGGGGGCTTCGCCATAGGAAGAAAATGCAAGGGAAAAGCACAGAAAGGGGAAGGAGGAGGAAGCACAGTAAAAGGAGAACAACACGCACCTTCAGAACCCTCTGATTCCAAAGAAGAAGCGGCCTCAGGGGCAGATCAAGCACTGGTTTGACCTAAAAGGGAAAGAGAAAAAGGGAAATCTCAAAAAAATAAAAATAAATAAAGGATAAAGACAAGATTAAGCATTTTATAAGAGAAGAATGGGGGCTCACCTGCATGTACAAATGGAGACGCACCCCCCAAGGGTTCTTTGCTTCACGTAGGATCAAGTGACACAGTTCTGATGGGACTGAAAGTCTGCCCAGGCTAGGGATATTGGGAAACAGGGGATTGAGAAGCTTTAGGATCCTGAGTAGCTAGAGGAACAGCAGACAGAGTGGTCTGGACACCCTGCATTGGCTGCCCAACTTCCTCAGTTATACCACCACCAAGGGCCTCCTCTTCTATGCCAGGGAAACCAGCAGAAGAAGCAGTAACCACTTCTTCCTCCAAAGTCCTGCCAGTTGTGAGAGGAGGTACCTCCACCTGCAAAAATAATAATAATAAATACATAAGTACACAGCACCAAGAAGGGGTGAGAACAAATAGGGAGAGGCACGAAGAAGGCCATACCACATCATAACTAGACGATTGACTCCTGCCCTTCTTGGGGTCTGACTTGCGCTTGGACTACAAAGAAGAAATAGTCACTCATCAGTTAAAAGAGAAAAAGAAAAACATTGCAACAACAGTGATAAGCTACTAAAAAATAAAAGAGAGAAGAAGGAAAGAGGCCTTGCCCTTCTCTCTCTCTCTCTCTACAAAGTCTCCAATGGTCTTTCATTTACTACAGGTACGCCCAGAGGGTCCCAGGGGAGACTGGGGAACAAGATCAAAGGATCCCAAAGAACCTTAAGCTGAAGAACTCACAAGAACCTGAGAGAGAGAAGACTCTACCTTAGTCTTAACTCGAGCCTTTGGAATTAAAGGATGCCCAACTTCCTTTCCCACTGTAAGAGAGCTCACTCCCTCGGGTTCCTCAAAAATTACTAACTGCTTCCGAGATTTTGCAGTCTTTCTCTTCTTGGCCTCAGGGCCAGCCTCGGTACCCTCAACATCCTCTTCAGGCTCAAATTGCTTAACCTTTTCTTGCTTAATCCTCTTCTCTTTACCTTTGCCAACAGGAGTGGCAGTACCAATAGCCTCTACTGCCCCTCTTTTAATAGGCACAACAAAAGAAGTGCCAACAATGAGGTCACATCCTGACCAAGTTTCTGGAAAATCCTGGGCATAACACACCCAACCACCCCTAGAGGCATGCCACTCTGCAAACCATGTCTTGCTGCTTATGGCAGCAGATACGATACCAACAGTGGGAGGGGATAGGCACCTGTTAGCAGTAAAAGCAGAAAGAATATCAGGATTGAGAATTCTCTCAATTTTGCCAGAGCCAACATAATCAACAAAATATTTCTGTACTCGTCTCCAATAGCCAGCAAAACCATTAGAAGTAAAGACTCCCCTCTGGGAGTTGGGAACTACAAATTAAGGACTTCTCCGCGACCAATAGGAGAAGGCCTGAAGCCTAAGGAATGGGTCCAGCGAAGGGAGAGAAGGCACTACATCCTTGAATACTGGAGGGATATCTTGATCGAAGCCGAATTGCCGAAGTACCCGGTGTGCCGAGTAGTGTGTGCATCTGGGGCCACTTGAAGAGGGCACCGGAAGCTAGGAAGGACTAACACAAGCTAAGTAGGCTAAACTGCCTTCATCACCATGGCACAAATCGAATGTACTCCCTGAAGAAGTGATGAAAGAAGCTAACATAGAGTCACAAGCAAACCCGGGGTTGAACTCCAGGGGAGAACGCCATCTTAAGTGCCCTGCCTGGTCAAAAAGCTCAACCAGATTGAGACTACCACCTTTCAGACTGGCCCAATGAAAAATAATTGGATGGCTATCAGTCAAACTACCACACAGACCTTTAATTACATCAGGGGATCCCTGGAACTTATCTTTCACATACCTCAAATTTCTACACTTTACTAAAGTAACCAAAGAACGGTCCCACATGAATACCTGAAGAATGGCGCAGTGGAGGGATGAAGTGATCGTGAAGCAAGAATTGCCTTCAACTTCGTCTCCATGAAGCTGATCCAGTTGAGAATAAACATGACCCAAGAACATGGGGGCTAGAGGATACTGAGCACCCCGGGCCAACCTAATTGCCAAGGGGAAGAAAACGGACTTAACCCCGTACTCGGGGAATTCACTGAACAAGAATTTACTAAGCCAGAGCGCCAGGAACCCAGCTCGCCAGACTTCCTTATCTTTCTCTCGCGAAAGATTCATAACTCATCTACCCATCCTGGCCGGTTTTCCACCAGGAGAAGCGGTATGCCCACCAAAATGGCTAAATAATTTATCCTCCACCTTGAGACCCTCATCGAAAAGACTGATATCAAAGGGGTTCTCATCTCCAAACACCGAGAGGAGGAAGTTGTTCACCACATCCTCTAAGGTGATCGTAAGCTCTCTAACAGAAAAGAAGAAAGTATGAAGAGAAGGGCACCCAACGGCGTACCAAATGCCTGAGGCCCTTAGCATCCAGGAAACCTTCAAGGTTCCTAGAAATCACCACTGCCTTCAAGATCCCGGTGCGCTCCAGACAACCCATAAACTCCTCAACAGAAAGTTCCCTATCCACCAAAATGGCCCAACCTTGAATCCTCCCAGGAACGAAATCAAAGAAGATAGGGACCGCCTCTCGAGATCCCCGCCTGATCTAGAGATCTTGAATCTCTCTTAGGTTTGGGACCTGAGCAGAACTGGCAAAACCTGCCTGGTTGGAGAATACCCAAGCATGGGAGGATGGAGGGGCCTCACCGTGAGACACCTAAGGAAAGAATAGACTGGGGGTGTACCAGGGGTCCCGCAAAGGGAAGGCAGGGCGCTCTGCGACCCCATGTGACTCGCCCTACGTGGAACCAAAAGAACCCTTGCCCTCAGAAGGGCTGGGAGTACGCTCCCTCCTTTTGCGTGAGGAAGAGGAAGCCATAAGGGCGATAAGTGATGGGAAATAGACAAATCAAGGGAGCAAGGAGCATAGAGAAGGAAAGCAAAGAAAGCAGATTGACTGTAAGGGAGAAGATAAGCTTAGAATTAAAGGCTCAAGGAAGTAAAAAGAGAATATGAATTGATCACGATAATAGCGCAAAGAGCAGTTGGAGAAAACGATGTATGGAAAGGCGCGCCAGTTGCCAAAATTTAAAGAAAGTTACTGGCCGTTATTAATGAGAGTTACGGGGAACATGAGAAGTGGGTGGGGAAAGTTTCACTCCAAAATTAATTGCCACGTCCCGTGCAAAAAGGGGGAAGTTACAAAAGAAAGAAGCGCAACAGGCAAAGGAGACAGGGATACCCAATGCAATGAGGAAGTCAGGATCCTAGAGGAAGGAAAGGGGGGGACCCCAAGAAAATTTAAAATAATGAAAGAAATCCTACAGGAACTAAAACTTTAAATTACTCTCGCGTGGGCTGCAAGCAACCCACGAGCTCAGGGGGCTAAATGTTGAGGTTCAAAAAAAAAATCATAACACAAAGCCCAAAGAAATAGCACCTTGGGCCAACTCCATGGAAGGTAAAAAATTGAAAAAGGGGTTGAGCTCACAAAAGCAAAGGATGGTAGACCTAAAAGATTTGAAGCCCAAGATCCATGAAGGGGCAGGTTTCAAAGCCCATGAAACAAAGGGAGGAAAGAAAAAAAGGCCCAGCCTGCCAAGATTAGAGGACCAAAGAGAGTCCAGTAGAAAGAACTGGGCCAGGATCCCAGAGACCGCCAAGGGCCTGGGATCCCTAGGACACGCAGCACAGCCAAAGTGGGATTGAGACAACTCGAAAAAGGAACCAAAAAGCACAAGAAACAAAGGACAGATATGTCCTTCTTAAACGCTCAGCGATGCAGTAAAAAACCAAAGAGCTTGGAAAGCAACAACTCGTGAACAAAAGGCTGGTACCTCGGGGAACCCAGAAAGATGAGCCATAAGGGGAAGTAGCTGGGGAAAACCTTCGACTTGGCAGGGAAGGATTTGACTCACTTAGGAAAAATAACAAAAAGGAAGGGCAGCCAAAAGCTAGGTCTGAAAAGGTAAAGGCTTGGAAACATTGAAGGAAGAGAGATTGAAGGTCAGCTCTCCAAAGAGCACCCCGGAATGGAAAGTCAACAAGTGGCTTTCAGGAAAACAGGACTAAAAGAGGAAAACTATGAGAAACGGAGAAAGAATCAGCCGTCAGAGTGGCTGGCATAACAGGGGCTCTGGTACCCAGGGAGCCAAAGGGGGGGAAATCAATGGTACCTCGAACCCTAAAATGACACTATAAAAGGGGAAGACAGCCAACATTAAAGGACAATTTTTTCGGCAGGAATGAACCATCACAGAATCATTGAGAAAACTCTGTAAAAAGTTTAGGGAGAGTAGTAAAAAGAAAGAGAAATACTCTCCGATATCCCAATACGGCCACTATAGAGCATACTCAGATTCAAAGGGATTCAAACTTTGCAAGTCTTGAAGGCTTGAATAGCCATCCAAGTCTGTGATTTTTGAGTTCATCTGGACCTTGTAACATGTCTTAGTGAGCACAATGTAATCCATAATTAAGAAAATAATCAAATATTTCATATTGATTTGAGGATCTCTAACAGTTATTGTGTGATTTTCATTATTATATTGCTTTCCTTTTACTGTGCTCTCAATACATATATTCTTGCTTGCTAGTGTATACGTGTTGTAGGATCTTTGCTCTGTGCACCACTTGGTTCGTAAACAGCTCATTTAGCTGCAGTGAACCAAGCCCAGTTCCTTCAAACTACAACAAGAGGGTCCCGGGTCCTTGCTTAAGCTTGGGCCTGGACACTGTCAAAAAGAGACCCTCACAATTACTAATTGGATTTTGTTAACAAATACCCTAAGGGCAATAGTTAAGATACATTTAATACATTATTTTATGTATTTTTCAAAAAAAAAAAAAGTCAAATTGTACACATATCCAAAAAAAAAAAACACGCACAATCATAATAAATTTGTGCACATGTGGGTTCTAGTTAGCTCAACTGGTAAAGTTTCTGATGATTGAATAAGAAATCTATGATTTAATCCTTGCCTACACCAAAAACCAATTGGTGTCTTGGTCTGATGATAAAGAACTATCATTAAGAATGAACACTATAGATTTAAACTCTCTAAAAAAAATTTTGTGCACGTAAATCAATAAATCATATAATGTGTATTTAATTGTTTGAAAAATATGTATTATAATTCATAATTAAGTACTCCCTCCGTCCCAATTTGTTTATCATGTTTCAAAAATTAAACTTAAAAAAAAAAAACATTATTTATTGTCTTGTCTGCTATATAAAAATGTATAAATTTCCAAAACTACCCTTAAATAAATTTATTAAAAATAGTTTTTAAAATAAAGTAGGGGAATAATAGGAACATTAGTAAATTAATAGTTTTTAATTTTAAAAACTAGACAATATATTGAAACATCCCAAAATTAAAATAAAAGTCAAACAAATTAGGCTGGATAGAATATTTATTAATCTTTAACTAGTGCTGCCGTACTCTTACTAATTACGTCTAGAAGTATATATGCTTTTCTCTATTAAGAATGCGAAGAAAATTTGGTTCAAACTTCAAATCAAAACTACAAAGTCAGTTAGAAATTAATCAATAATATATACTTGAGCGCAAGAATAGGAAAAATGGAGGACCTTCCCAAACGTGAACAAGATTTATATTTTAATTTTTAACAATTGGCCCTAACAGAAAATGAAAGAAACACAACTTCTTCTTTTTTGAGAATCAAAAGAAACACAACTTGGTTTTGACTGACTAGGTGCTTTTGATTGAATAAATAGAGGAGCCGGAAAGATTAAAGACAACAGTTATTTTTGGAAAAATGACACCCACCTCTTTAGAGCATTCATATCACTCTAGATAAACTAGTCTTTAGTTCTTATTTAAAAAAAAAAAAACTAGTCTTTAGTTATAATAATAATAATTAATAAAAATAAAAAAAGTAATGCTACAAGTACAAATTATTTTATAACATTTTTACAAACTGTTGATGTGACCAGTTTTTTATTGGTTTTCATCTAAGCCCACCATTGATATCACTTTTTTATTTACCAATAACTACTCATCACTAACTGTCATCAACATTCACTCTAATAGAAAATTTGGGAATGTTTATTTACTTTTTTCTTTTTATCTCTTATAACCGTTTTTCAATCATTCAAGGGACGACAGTGTAAATAATTTGTATTTCAAGGGACGCAAGTGCTTTATTTCAAATTAGAGGGAAAGTGAGTTTAATTATAGAAAATCTTAGGGGAAGTAAGTGCAACTTTTCTAGTTATTTTTCTTTTTAGTTTTCGCTAAAAAAAAAAAAAAAAAAAAAGGATTGGGTTAACCCTGCCAGCCCAATTTTACTTGATTCATGAACCTAGTGGGTTGGCCCTAGTGGGCTATTGATCAGTCAAAGGACTAGGCTAGTCTGGCTGAAAGAGAAAACACGTAACGCTCATTTTGTCATTAGCAGGTTCGACTATTGGGCTTGGCCTAAAATGGAAATCATCAATTTTTTAAGGAAAGAATTAAAAATTCAAAACCTATTTGATTTTTTATTAAAGTCTTTTAAAAAAATTTCTATCTCTTAATAATAATAAAAAATGATCAACTATTACTTTTTTTTTAAATTCAAATTTACTAGATATTCTTCCTAAATATATATTTGAGAAATGCTACGTCTACAACATTTTTACAACAAATCATAGGTGATTAGTTGTTATTGGTTCAAATTTGAACCTAACACTAAGATTACATTTTTGCCCCAACAATAACAACCAGTAACAACCTGCCACTTAGGATTTGTTGTAAAAATATTGTAGACATAGCATTTCTCAAATATATATTTAGGAAGAATAATTCTATTTAAGAATTCTAGAGTATGTTTGGTAATTGTTTTTCCCCTTTATTTTTTGTTTCCAAAAACAATTTTCTATTTTTAAGACTAAAAAACTTGTTTGGCAACCCAAAATGGACAGAAAACAAAAACTGTTCTCAAAACTCAATTTGTGAAGGAAACTGAAATCATGCAAAAGGCTGTTTTCAATTTCTAATTTTCAAAAGTCAATGAAAATATGCAATTAATTTAATGAATCTATCTCATTTAATAAGTTAGCATTAGAGTTCAAATCCTAGTAACAACATATTTTAGTAATTTCTATTTTTTTCTTCAAAAAATTATTTTTTTAATTTCAAGGCGAAAACCATATTTTCGTCCCTATATTTTTGTCTCTATATTTTCACGCGATTCCCACTTTGGTCCCTAACTTTTTTTTCCACCGCTTTTACTCCCTATCTTGGAAAACGCATCTCATTTTTGTCCCTGCCATTACATCAGAGACGGAAAATGCATACGTGGCAAATGGAGTGCACAGTTGGCACACTAAAAGCTAACATGGCCATTAAAATTTAAAAAAAAAAATGTTATTTGGCATTAAAAAAATGCCACATCAGCATCTAAATTTTAAAAACTAATTTATCAATTTTAACTAAATAAAAAAATTAAAAACAGAATTAAAAACCAAAAATCACATGAATTGAGATCTAAGTGTGTCTTAAACAAGAACACAAACCCAAATCTAAGATCACAAACTCAAAAATTAAAATCCAAAAATTAAGAACAACCCAGATCTAAGAACAACAAGAACACATTTTCAGCTAATAATCTCAATTTGAATCAGTGAAAACTAGCAACGAGAATACAAAAAACCATAAATCTCAATCTGAATCACCAAATGCATATAGAAACACTGTCAATATTTTCAAAAACAAAACAAAACACTTTACAAAAGAGAAAAAATTCAAAATCAAAAACAGAAACAGATCTCAAATTTGATCGCTAAAACAAAACACTTTCAATATTTTTCAAAACACAGAAAATAGTTTCACTTACTGAGAATCAACAATGCGAATGAAACAGTTTATAAAAAAATAAATAAATAAACAAAAAACTCAAGCTTGAGTGAGAGTTAGTCTGAGTCTGAGAGAATCACCAGTAGCTTCTTCACGAGGGAGACGTTGCCGGAGTGTACGGCGAGGAACAAGGCGGTGACGTCAGTCTTGAACTTGTTGTACTCGACTTGGACCTGACTCGTCGATTCATCACACGGTATCACCTCGGTCTTCCTGCTCTTCAAGCACATGGCGTCGACGAAGATTCTAAAAGGCGTTGCGAGACTTCTCCCCTGCAGAACGATGTAAGGGAGACTGCTTCGATGGGTTTGGTGACTGATCTGTGGGGTGGATCGTTGGTTTGGTGACTGATCGGTGGCAGGGGTGGTGATTGGTGGTCTGATTTGTTCATGTGGGTTTCAGATTGCAGGTTTGGTTGGTTGATTGGGTTCGTTGTTGTTATGGGTTTCGGACTGGATTGGTTGTGTTATATTTTTGGATTGATTTGGTATTTGGGGCTTTAGGATTTGATAATTTTGCTGGGTTTGAGAAAATGGTGATTTTGAGATTTTTAATTTTTGGATTTTAATTTCTGAGTTTGTGTTCTTAGATTTGGGTATGTGTTTTTGTTGTTCTTGTTCAAGACACGTTTAGATCTCAATTTCATGTAATTTTTAGTTTTTAATTCTGTTTTTATTTTTTTTTATTTAGTTAAAATTAATAATTTTTTTTTTTAATTTAGATGCTGACGTGGCATTTTTTAATGCCAAAATAAAATTTATTATTATTATTTTTATCTTTCCATCTGCTACTTAGGACTTTACCGTTAGGGCAATGACGACAGGGACAAAAACGAAACGCGTTTTCCAGGATAAGCACTAAAAGCGGTGGAAAAAAAAGTTAGGGACTAAAGTGGAATCACATGAAAATGTAGAGACGAAAATGTGGTTTTCACTTAATTTCAACTAACCAAACATGTTTTTGATTTCAAAAATACAATAAAATTGTTTTTTATTTATATTCCTGAAAACAAGTTTTTAAAAATAGAAAACAAAAATTGTTACCAAACATAACCCTAGTGGTTAGGTGTGTGGTCTTAAAGCATTCCTCTCTCATGGCTTAAGTTCAATCTCCCTTCCCCCAAATATTGCTATAAATTCCAAGTTAACGGGCCTAGCTAATGAGTCGGCTCAATAGGTGCCTATGGGCAAAAAACCTAGCCCATAGCTTGCCTTATTGGGCTCGTAGGCTACCCACCCACAGGCCTTAATAGTATCAGCCCTATCAAGTTGGGCTGCCTATTAGCCCGATGGGCTAGCTAGTTGTGGGCAAGGAAATTTCAAGTTATTGAACCAAGCTAATGAGTCAGTCCAATAGGTGCCCATGTGTAGAAAAACCAGCCCATTACTAGCCGCACTGGGCTCGTGAGCAACTTACTGCCCTCAACAGTATCAAGTTAGACCACCCATTAACCCGGTGTGTTAGCAGGCTACTAGGTCGGGCTATAGACTATAGGCTATTTTGTGACTCTTAATATGTCATTGATAAAGTCCAAGATTGGACTCTAAAAAATCTACTTTAATAATATTTGTCATTAATTAGTCTTGATAATATAAAAACCTTCTATTGCACTAAAAAAGCTTAAATCAACCTAATGGATGACTTAATTATAGTCCTTTGTGTGTGTGTTTGATTCTTAAAAAAAAATGATCTCTTCTATTAAGAAAAGAGTAATGCTATAGTAGACATGGCAAAACGGGTCATAATTTTCTGACCTAACCTGACCTGACCCGTGACCCAAACCATTTTTTAAAACTTTTTTTTTTTTGGTAAAAAATAAAATAAAATTAAGACAATATTAGTTTAATTATTTGTTGTGAGCTTTAAGGAAACAATTGAGACATTTACATAATTGCATGCAAATGAATTGAAAGATGAATGGTTGAGCATTCTGTAATGAGTAAAGATTTTTAGATATCAAATAGCAAAATACATGCCAAGATAATCTGGTTACAGTAGAGTCAAAAACATAGATTTAAAATTGTAGACATGTGTGTGAAACATTCATAAGTGTGAAAATAGTGAAGCCAAAGTATCAAATTAGCATAAATTATGAATGCTTAGACCTATTTTTTAACAATTTATATCCAAAATAAACGGCTTTTCAAAGTCAATTATGATATTTCCTAAAGTGTTTGTTGCTTAACATTGATATGATATTCATAAAAGAAACCGTGTATAAAAAAGTAAACAATCAAACTTTAATGTATATTCTCAAATTGAAATAGAGTGCCAACCACAGTTAATAATAGATTATAAAGTTAATTTTCAAGATTGTAAATTTCTTATATGCTTTTATTCTTTGTCAAATGAGTTATCCAAAGAAATAAAACTTATGCATTTGTTTTACTTATTTTTGTGTTATTTTGTTTTAGTTAGTAATATTGGGATTTGTATAATTTTAAAATTATTTAATAAGTATTAATAAGTTTAATTGAATTCATTCTTGATATAAGTGGTGAATTCAAAGTAATGCATTTTACATCAAGTAATTTATTGCATGACTTTCCAAATGGCAAATACAAGTTGTTTTCTTTATTTAAAAAAAAAAATTCATGTGAAAAATACGGGTCAACCCAACCTGCAACCCGAACCCATTTTTAACCTGCTTAAATTGACCCTTTTTACCTGCAACCTGATTGACCCAACCCGAACCTGACTTGACCCACCTGTTTTGCCATGTCTATGCTACAGCCATAAACTATTTTACAATATTTTTACAAAATATTGATGTGGTCAACCTCTTATTGGTTTTCATCTAGGCCCACCATTAATATCATTTTTTCATTTACCAATAATCACTCACCACATCAGCAGTTTGTAAAAAAATTTGTAAAATAATTTGAATAATGCTAAAAATATTGATGTAACCAACCTCTTATTGGTTTTCATCTAAGCCCACCATTAACATCATTTTTTTTCATTTACCAATAATTACTCACTATATCAGTAATTTTTAATATTTTTTGTAAAATATTTTGTATTTCTAGCATTATTCTTAAGGAAACTCAACCAAATAAAACATTGTTCAATTATGGCTGGTCCCCACGATTTGTGCGCAAATTAAGTTGTACTTAATGATTCAATAAGTGCTCAATAATAACATTCCCCAAAAACTCATAAACTAATTGATCTACGGATCAACCATCTTTCCCTCAAAAAAAATAAAAAATAAAATTAACCTTTGTTATTCTGTTATCTTAGCAAATTTTTATTTATTATAATATTTTTTTTAGAAAGATTATAAAAAAGTTGGATCTATTTTTTAAAGATAAATACTATGTTCACAACATTTTCACATGTTCACAATAAATCCTAGTGGCAGGTTATTATTAGCTATTATGGGTGAGCAAAAAGGTAATTTAAGTTATGGATTCAGATTAGAAACAATAACAACTTATCACTTATAATTTTATTATGTAAGTATTTTAAAAATATTGTAAACGTAACACTCCTCTTTTTTAATCATCTTTTTTTAAATGATTATAAACACTTTGCGCAGCACTTACTTTCAATCATTTTTTTTCCTTATAGTGCGCAAGTGATTGAGATAATAATCTCGTTGAGTGAACCCAACATTCACTACAAAACACGCGGGTCTTAGGCCGCGTTTTCAAAAACGCGGCTACAGACAGGATAAAGCCACGTTTTTATAAAACGTGGCTTAAGTTATTCATATGAAGCTGCGTTTTATACATGCGGCTATAGCCCATGTCTAAAGCCGATTTTTGGAGTATATAGCCGCATTTTTAGGGGTGGAGCTATTGCCGCGTTTAAAAAACGCGGCTATAGGACCTTTTTTTTTTCTTTTTTTCTTTTTTAAATCTTAACCATGGCCACATTTAAAAAACCCCAGCTCCAGCTTGCCTAGAGCCGCGTTTTATAGACACGGCTTTAAATGTAGTCTGAAGCCGCGTCTATAAAACGCGGCTTTAGTTTGGGATGGGGCCGCGTTTCTTAAACGCGGCTTCAGATTTTGCCTATAGCCGTAGGTTAAAAACGCGGCTTTAGGCTTTGTATAAATAATATACTAAAAATTTTCAACCCTCTCCCATCGCACATCAGCTTCCATCTCTCAAGCCCTAGCCTCACCCTCCATCTCCAATCTCAACCCTCACCCTCCAAGCCTCCATCTCTCAAGCCCTCACCCTCCACCTGTCCGATCTCGAATCGGCTTTCCCAAGGTTCATTACTGATCTTCATCGATCAAGCTACTTTGGTTTCTATTTGTGTTTCTTTGATCGAACTGCATTTTTGAATCGAAGATCTTTGTATGTATTGTTTTGGGTTTTTGATTTGGTTGTTTGGCTGGTAGAATCATTGAAAAACGACGAAGCAGTACCCAACCGTGAGCGCTGAGTACCAGAAGACCGTCGAGAAGGCGAGGAGGAAGCTAAGGGGACTCATTGCTAAGAAGCACTACGCTCCTCTCATGCTCCGCATTGCGTATGATCTCTTTCTCTCTCCCTTTCTCTTTCTCACTCACTCACTTAGTTTCAACGGTGAGGATTTGTTGTTGGTATTAACGGTGTATGATGTGATTGGGGGTGTACAGGTGGCACTCAGCCATGCGACTTTCATTTTTTGATTTTGTTTTCTAGTGAGACTGAGTACATGCATTATCATTTAGTTCCTTTCTGGGAAGTGAAGGAAAGTTTCTGGATTGGAGAAGGTCCTTTATGGACTGAAACAGTCCTTGTAGCTTAATTTAAAATTTTATTGGAGTTCTAATTAGAATCACACCATTCCAGGCTTCCACCTCAGCCTATTGGTGGCCCATCATGTTGGCATTCAGATCAATTCTAATCAATTCATGTCAATTAATTAGCCACATTGGCTTCGTCTTCAGATGAGTGTATCCCCCGAATGATTTTTGGGGAGCTGTTAATTTGATTTCCTGATAATGCTGTATGTGCTGTACAAATTAGATATTAAAATTGATGATAAAGTTTTATCATTTAAGCTTTTGGAAGGTGTGAACCAACAGGAATATGTGAATAGTTCAAGTAGAGGATATTGTAAGATAGCGTGCGTAGATTGGGTTTTAAAAGGAGTGGATTTTCACAAGCTCATTGTACACGTGTATGCACATAAGGTTATAAAAGGAGTGAAAAATGGTGTGTAAGATTGTCCACAGCTCGTCTCAATCGTTGGTTGCGTAAGGTGAGTAGCCAAGGCCTTTTATTTCCTCTCTAAACCCTGCAAACAGTTAAATTGGTAGTAGTAAAAGTTTCTGTTTGGGTACAGAATGTTGGTGGGACTGTGTTTAAGCTTATCTGATGGGTAGGATAGTAGTAGAAACAATGGACCACATTCAAATTTTGGTTCTGAGAATTAAAAAATGTGACAATTAATGTCTAGTTTGGAGGATAATAATCTAGGAATTTTTTTTTTAATACGTATAATTTAGGATTTTTTTAATTTATTTATAAGTATAATAATCTAGGAAGTTAAATAAAAGGGAAAAAAAAAGGTAAAAAGGTTGTCTCCATACGATGTATACGATTAAAGCTTGCATGCATTTATTTTGTTTTTAATATGTTACATTGTGTGGGCAAAGGTGCAATGAAACCAGCAATTTTGTCATCTTTGAAGGCTATTGCATGTGAGTTTACCTTTTGCTTTAGCGGATGGAGTCTCATTATACTTTGTTGTGTTTATGATGCTGTACTTATTAGCTTTCATCATTAGTCAGCTCCTTTCATTGTTGGAGCACTAGTGATCTTCCATGTTACACTTGTTATTGTTTTTCTTTTGTTTTTCAGAATTGTGAAAAGCTTGGAATCAATAAATACAATGATATCCTCCATCTGGTGGGTATTTGGATTCTTTTGGATTGTTGTGGGCGGCCAAGCACTTTTGTAGGATTCTTCTCGCCTCTATTGGTAAGACACATGGCTTAAGGTTTTGAACTAATTCTAAATGGACATCTCTAATGGTTTTTTACATAAATGTGCTTACATACATCATAATTCCATTCCTGTTTTCTAGAAAGGTGAATTTCAAGAATAAAAGGGTAGGCACTTATTATAATCTTTTGATGAGTTACATTTTATTTTTTTATATCAAGTATTCTCCACCATATAGGTTCTATGACAAAGGAAAGCTCTTTATCTATTTCTCTTGGAAATAAATTTATAAATGCCTTCCAAAATAGCAATTGCCTTTGTTGAATTAAGATTGAGTTACTAGAACTACAAATTAAGGACTTCTCCGCGACCAATAGGAGAAGGCCTGAAGCCTAAGGAATGGGTCCAGCGAAGGGAGAGAAGGCACTACATCCTTGAATACTGGAGGGATATCTTGATCGAAGCCGAATTGCCGAAGTACCCGGTGTGCCGAGTAGTGTGTGCATCTGGGGCCACTTGAAGAGGGCACCGGAAGCTAGGAAGGACTAACACAAGCTAAGTAGGCTAAACTGCCTTCATCACCATGGCACAAATCGAATGTACTCCCTGAAGAAGTGATGAAAGAAGCTAACATAGAGTCACAAGCAAACCCGGGGTTGAACTCCAGGGGAGAACGCCATCTTAAGTGCCCTGCCTGGTCAAAAAGCTCAACCAGATTGAGACTACCACCTTTCAGACTGGCCCAATGAAAAATAATTGGATGGCTATCAGTCAAACTACCACACAGACCTTTAATTACATCAGGGGATCCCTGGAACTTATCTTTCACATACCTCAAATTTCTACACTTTACTAAAGTAACCAAAGAACGGTCCCACATGAATACCTGAAGAATGGCGCAGTGGAGGGATGAAGTGATCGTGAAGCAAGAATTGCCTTCAACTTCGTCTCCATGAAGCTGATCCAGTTGAGAATAAACATGACCCAAGAACATGGGGGCTAGAGGATACTGAGCACCCCGGGCCAACCTAATTGCCAAGGGGAAGAAAACGGACTTAACCCCGTACTCGGGGAATTCACTGAACAAGAATTTACTAAGCCAGAGCGCCAGGAACCCAGCTCGCCAGACTTCCTTATCTTTCTCTCGCGAAAGATTCATAACTCATCTACCCATCCTGGCCGGTTTTCCACCAGGAGAAGCGGTATGCCCACCAAAATGGCTAAATAATTTATCCTCCACCTTGAGACCCTCATCGAAAAGACTGATATCAAAGGGGTTCTCATCTCCAAACACCGAGAGGAGGAAGTTGTTCACCACATCCTCTAAGGTGATCGTAAGCTCTCTAACAGAAAAGAAGAAAGTATGAAGAGAAGGGCACCCAACGGCGTACCAAATGCCTGAGGCCCTTAGCATCCAGGAAACCTTCAAGGTTCCTAGAAATCACCACTGCCTTCAAGATCCCGGTGCGCTCCAGACAACCCATAAACTCCTCAACAGAAAGTTCCCTATCCACCAAAATGGCCCAACCTTGAATCCTCCCAGGAACGAAATCAAAGAAGATAGGGACCGCCTCTCGAGATCCCCGCCTGATCTAGAGATCTTGAATCTCTCTTAGGTTTGGGACCTGAGCAGAACTGGCAAAACCTGCCTGGTTGGAGAATACCCAAGCATGGGAGGATGGAGGGGCCTCACCGTGAGACACCTAAGGAAAGAATAGACTGGGGGTGTACCAGGGGTCCCGCAAAGGGAAGGCAGGGCGCTCTGCGACCCCATGTGACTCGCCCTACGTGGAACCAAAAGAACCCTTGCCCTCAGAAGGGCTGGGAGTACGCTCCCTCCTTTTGCGTGAGGAAGAGGAAGCCATAAGGGCGATAAGTGATGGGAAATAGACAAATCAAGGGAGCAAGGAGCATAGAGAAGGAAAGCAAAGAAAGCAGATTGACTGTAAGGGAGAAGATAAGCTTAGAATTAAAGGCTCAAGGAAGTAAAAAGAGAATATGAATTGATCACGATAATAGCGCAAAGAGCAGT
The DNA here is from genome assembly GCA_030021035.2 of Notholithocarpus densiflorus. Classification (NCBI taxonomy): domain Eukaryota; kingdom Viridiplantae; phylum Streptophyta; class Magnoliopsida; order Fagales; family Fagaceae; genus Notholithocarpus; species Notholithocarpus densiflorus. The sequence goes on along the minus strand of JARYZH020001076.1, from coordinate 14,837 downwards.
TGGAGAAAACGATGTATGGAAAGGCGCGCCAGTTGCCAAAATTTAAAGAAAGTTACTGGCCGTTATTAATGAGAGTTACGGGGAACATGAGAAGTGGGTGGGGAAAGTTTCACTCCAAAATTAATTGCCACGTCCCGTGCAAAAAGGGGGAAGTTACAAAAGAAAGAAGCGCAACAGGCAAAGGAGACAGGGATACCCAATGCAATGAGGAAGTCAGGATCCTAGAGGAAGGAAAGGGGGGGACCCCAAGAAAATTTAAAATAATGAAAGAAATCCTACAGGAACTAAAACTTTAAATTACTCTCGCGTGGGCTGCAAGCAACCCACGAGCTCAGGGGGCTAAATGTTGAGGTTCAAAAAAAAAATCATAACACAAAGCCCAAAGAAATAGCACCTTGGGCCAACTCCATGGAAGGTAAAAAATTGAAAAAGGGGTTGAGCTCACAAAAGCAAAGGATGGTAGACCTAAAAGATTTGAAGCCCAAGATCCATGAAGGGGCAGGTTTCAAAGCCCATGAAACAAAGGGAGGAAAGAAAAAAAGGCCCAGCCTGCCAAGATTAGAGGACCAAAGAGAGTCCAGTAGAAAGAACTGGGCCAGGATCCCAGAGACCGCCAAGGGCCTGGGATCCCTAGGACACGCAGCACAGCCAAAGTGGGATTGAGACAACTCGAAAAAGGAACCAAAAAGCACAAGAAACAAAGGACAGATATGTCCTTCTTAAACGCTCAGCGATGCAGTAAAAAACCAAAGAGCTTGGAAAGCAACAACTCGTGAACAAAAGGCTGGTACCTCGGGGAACCCAGAAAGATGAGCCATAAGGGGAAGTAGCTGGGGAAAACCTTCGACTTGGCAGGGAAGGATTTGACTCACTTAGGAAAAATAACAAAAAGGAAGGGCAGCCAAAAGCTAGGTCTGAAAAGGTAAAGGCTTGGAAACATTGAAGGAAGAGAGATTGAAGGTCAGCTCTCCAAAGAGCACCCCGGAATGGAAAGTCAACAAGTGGCTTTCAGGAAAACAGGACTAAAAGAGGAAAACTATGAGAAACGGAGAAAGAATCAGCCGTCAGAGTGGCTGGCATAACAGGGGCTCTGGTACCCAGGGAGCCAAAGGGGGGGAAATCAATGGTACCTCGAACCCTAAAATGACACTATAAAAGGGGAAGACAGCCAACATTAAAGGACAATTTTTTCGGCAGGAATGAACCATCACAGAATCATTGAGAAAACTCTGTAAAAAGTTTAGGGAGAGTAGTAAAAAGAAAGAGAAATACTCTCCGATATCCCAATACGGCCACTATAGAGCATACTCAGATTCAAAGGGATTCAAACTTTGCAAGTCTTGAAGGCTTGAATAGCCATCCAAGTCTGTGATTTTTGAGTTCATCTGGACCTTGTAACATGTCTTAGTGAGCACAATGTAATCCATAATTAAGAAAATAATCAAATATTTCATATTGATTTGAGGATCTCTAACAGTTATTGTGTGATTTTCATTATTATATTGCTTTCCTTTTACTGTGCTCTCAATACATATATTCTTGCTTGCTAGTGTATACGTGTTGTAGGATCTTTGCTCTGTGCACCACTTGGTTCGTAAACAGCTCATTTAGCTGCAGTGAACCAAGCCCAGTTCCTTCAAACTACAACAAGAGGGTCCCGGGTCCTTGCTTAAGCTTGGGCCTGGACACTGTCAAAAAGAGACCCTCACAATTACTAATTGGATTTTGTTAACAAATACCCTAAGGGCAATAGTTAAGATACATTTAATACATTATTTTATGTATTTTTCAAAAAAAAAAAAAGTCAAATTGTACACATATCCAAAAAAAAAAAACACGCACAATCATAATAAATTTGTGCACATGTGGGTTCTAGTTAGCTCAACTGGTAAAGTTTCTGATGATTGAATAAGAAATCTATGATTTAATCCTTGCCTACACCAAAAACCAATTGGTGTCTTGGTCTGATGATAAAGAACTATCATTAAGAATGAACACTATAGATTTAAACTCTCTAAAAAAAATTTTGTGCACGTAAATCAATAAATCATATAATGTGTATTTAATTGTTTGAAAAATATGTATTATAATTCATAATTAAGTACTCCCTCCGTCCCAATTTGTTTATCATGTTTCAAAAATTAAACTTAAAAAAAAAAAACATTATTTATTGTCTTGTCTGCTATATAAAAATGTATAAATTTCCAAAACTACCCTTAAATAAATTTATTAAAAATAGTTTTTAAAATAAAGTAGGGGAATAATAGGAACATTAGTAAATTAATAGTTTTTAATTTTAAAAACTAGACAATATATTGAAACATCCCAAAATTAAAATAAAAGTCAAACAAATTAGGCTGGATAGAATATTTATTAATCTTTAACTAGTGCTGCCGTACTCTTACTAATTACGTCTAGAAGTATATATGCTTTTCTCTATTAAGAATGCGAAGAAAATTTGGTTCAAACTTCAAATCAAAACTACAAAGTCAGTTAGAAATTAATCAATAATATATACTTGAGCGCAAGAATAGGAAAAATGGAGGACCTTCCCAAACGTGAACAAGATTTATATTTTAATTTTTAACAATTGGCCCTAACAGAAAATGAAAGAAACACAACTTCTTCTTTTTTGAGAATCAAAAGAAACACAACTTGGTTTTGACTGACTAGGTGCTTTTGATTGAATAAATAGAGGAGCCGGAAAGATTAAAGACAACAGTTATTTTTGGAAAAATGACACCCACCTCTTTAGAGCATTCATATCACTCTAGATAAACTAGTCTTTAGTTCTTATTTAAAAAAAAAAAAACTAGTCTTTAGTTATAATAATAATAATTAATAAAAATAAAAAAAGTAATGCTACAAGTACAAATTATTTTATAACATTTTTACAAACTGTTGATGTGACCAGTTTTTTATTGGTTTTCATCTAAGCCCACCATTGATATCACTTTTTTATTTACCAATAACTACTCATCACTAACTGTCATCAACATTCACTCTAATAGAAAATTTGGGAATGTTTATTTACTTTTTTCTTTTTATCTCTTATAACCGTTTTTCAATCATTCAAGGGACGACAGTGTAAATAATTTGTATTTCAAGGGACGCAAGTGCTTTATTTCAAATTAGAGGGAAAGTGAGTTTAATTATAGAAAATCTTAGGGGAAGTAAGTGCAACTTTTCTAGTTATTTTTCTTTTTAGTTTTCGCTAAAAAAAAAAAAAAAAAAAAAGGATTGGGTTAACCCTGCCAGCCCAATTTTACTTGATTCATGAACCTAGTGGGTTGGCCCTAGTGGGCTATTGATCAGTCAAAGGACTAGGCTAGTCTGGCTGAAAGAGAAAACACGTAACGCTCATTTTGTCATTAGCAGGTTCGACTATTGGGCTTGGCCTAAAATGGAAATCATCAATTTTTTAAGGAAAGAATTAAAAATTCAAAACCTATTTGATTTTTTATTAAAGTCTTTTAAAAAAATTTCTATCTCTTAATAATAATAAAAAATGATCAACTATTACTTTTTTTTTAAATTCAAATTTACTAGATATTCTTCCTAAATATATATTTGAGAAATGCTACGTCTACAACATTTTTACAACAAATCATAGGTGATTAGTTGTTATTGGTTCAAATTTGAACCTAACACTAAGATTACATTTTTGCCCCAACAATAACAACCAGTAACAACCTGCCACTTAGGATTTGTTGTAAAAATATTGTAGACATAGCATTTCTCAAATATATATTTAGGAAGAATAATTCTATTTAAGAATTCTAGAGTATGTTTGGTAATTGTTTTTCCCCTTTATTTTTTGTTTCCAAAAACAATTTTCTATTTTTAAGACTAAAAAACTTGTTTGGCAACCCAAAATGGACAGAAAACAAAAACTGTTCTCAAAACTCAATTTGTGAAGGAAACTGAAATCATGCAAAAGGCTGTTTTCAATTTCTAATTTTCAAAAGTCAATGAAAATATGCAATTAATTTAATGAATCTATCTCATTTAATAAGTTAGCATTAGAGTTCAAATCCTAGTAACAACATATTTTAGTAATTTCTATTTTTTTCTTCAAAAAATTATTTTTTTAATTTCAAGGCGAAAACCATATTTTCGTCCCTATATTTTTGTCTCTATATTTTCACGCGATTCCCACTTTGGTCCCTAACTTTTTTTTCCACCGCTTTTACTCCCTATCTTGGAAAACGCATCTCATTTTTGTCCCTGCCATTACATCAGAGACGGAAAATGCATACGTGGCAAATGGAGTGCACAGTTGGCACACTAAAAGCTAACATGGCCATTAAAATTTAAAAAAAAAAATGTTATTTGGCATTAAAAAAATGCCACATCAGCATCTAAATTTTAAAAACTAATTTATCAATTTTAACTAAATAAAAAAATTAAAAACAGAATTAAAAACCAAAAATCACATGAATTGAGATCTAAGTGTGTCTTAAACAAGAACACAAACCCAAATCTAAGATCACAAACTCAAAAATTAAAATCCAAAAATTAAGAACAACCCAGATCTAAGAACAACAAGAACACATTTTCAGCTAATAATCTCAATTTGAATCAGTGAAAACTAGCAACGAGAATACAAAAAACCATAAATCTCAATCTGAATCACCAAATGCATATAGAAACACTGTCAATATTTTCAAAAACAAAACAAAACACTTTACAAAAGAGAAAAAATTCAAAATCAAAAACAGAAACAGATCTCAAATTTGATCGCTAAAACAAAACACTTTCAATATTTTTCAAAACACAGAAAATAGTTTCACTTACTGAGAATCAACAATGCGAATGAAACAGTTTATAAAAAAATAAATAAATAAACAAAAAACTCAAGCTTGAGTGAGAGTTAGTCTGAGTCTGAGAGAATCACCAGTAGCTTCTTCACGAGGGAGACGTTGCCGGAGTGTACGGCGAGGAACAAGGCGGTGACGTCAGTCTTGAACTTGTTGTACTCGACTTGGACCTGACTCGTCGATTCATCACACGGTATCACCTCGGTCTTCCTGCTCTTCAAGCACATGGCGTCGACGAAGATTCTAAAAGGCGTTGCGAGACTTCTCCCCTGCAGAACGATGTAAGGGAGACTGCTTCGATGGGTTTGGTGACTGATCTGTGGGGTGGATCGTTGGTTTGGTGACTGATCGGTGGCAGGGGTGGTTAAAGTTTTTGATTATTCATGTTTTTGAATACTTCATTAGTTCGATGGAAAATTTTTTACTCACTTTGGTAGACAATTTGGTACTTAACTTATATTAAAAATAAAAATTTTAAGGTGTTAAATATTAGCATTGATATATCATATTGAATAGGCTATAATAGATGTGGAAGTGGAAGCGTAAAGTATAGAACACAAGAACACGAGGGTTACATGGTTTAAACTAGCGGGCCTACGTTCATGGAGGAAACCCTAAAGGGTTACATCTTTAATATATGAGAGTGTAGTAAAAATCTTGTGTTACAATGAACAATAATATGAGTATATATAGTAGGATAAATCCTAAACTAATAGACTTCTAGTATAAGTAGGAGACTTAACTTGCACACATAGAAGTATTGGGCTTGGGCCTATGCTATTGGGTTAATATATCTTTTTTTGAAAGTGGTTAATATATCTCTAATATAAGAATTCATTATGGAGGATACTAAGTTATGTGTGTGTATAGATGTCTATATTTATACATGTGTATGAAAGTTTGTATAGGCTAATAAATTGGCCTCCAAACAAAAATTTCTAGCTACACCTATGCTTCTATGGCATAAAGAAGCATATTCTACTGTGGAACTCTTTTCAGAATGTCAAAAGGTGCTGTTTTGATATCTGAAGACTAATCTAACAATGGGTTATGTGATGTCATAAAATGATCAAAATTATGGATGTTAAGTACAACTCTTTGTTCCTTTCTTTTGTGATTATTCTTGAATTTGAAGTTGGTTATACTGTATGATGATATTTTTACTGTTTTCCAATGCAAAAGTTTGCTAAGTAGACTGTGTCTTGTGTTGATTTTTTCTTGAATTGAATTTTCATTTTAATGTGCTTTGTTTTATTATTACCAAAAACAAAGAAAAATGTGCTTTTCAATTGTTAACAAAAAGAGAACTAGATCTGAATGTTTCAGTTTTGTTTCTGGTTCTGGTGTAGATCGACAATGTGGCCGAGATTAAGTGGCTTTCATAATTCGTTGACGTTTAAGAACTTTGTTCTCAATTAAAGGAGTGAATTGAAGCACTGTGTTGTCAATTTTTGGCTTATGCATAAGATGTGGCAAATGTGGGGTTGGTTCGGGTTCGTGTTGGGTCAATTGGGTTGTGGGTCAAAATGAGTTGAGGTAAAAAATGGGTCATTTTAAGCAGGTTAAGAATGGGTCAGGTCAATCGAGTTGAGGGTTGAGTTGGGTCTGGTCTACTTGTATTTTTTCACATGAATTTGTTTTTAAGAAAAAAAAATTTTATTAGCCATTTGGAAAGTAATGTAGAAAATTACTTGATGTAAAATATATCACTTTGAATTCAATACTCATATCAAGAATGAGCTCAGCTATACAAATTAATACTTGTTCAATAATTTTAAAATTATACAAATTCCAACATTACTAACCAAAACAAAATAGCACAAAAGATAATTAAAACAAACACACAAGTTTCATTTCTACACAATATCAACGTCCCAAAACATAAAACAAAATTACAAATGCCTTATTGGATAACTAATTTGACAAAGAATAAAAACTAATAAGAAATTTACAATCTTGAAACTAATTTTATAATCTAATATCAATTGTAGTTGACACTCTATTTCAATTTGAGAATATATATCAAAGTTTGATTGTTTACTTATTTATATATAATCTCTTTTATGAATATCATGTCATTGTTAAGTAACGCACACTCTAAGAAATATCATAATTTATTTGGAAAAACTATTTATTTTGAACATGAATTGCTAAAAAAATAGGACTAAGTATCCATAATTTATCATAATTTCATTCATATACTTTGGTTTCACTCTTTTCACACTTATGATTATTTCTCATTCATGTCTATAATTTTAAAAATATATTTTTAACTCTACTGTAATTAAATTATCTTAGCATGTAATTTGTTATTTGATATTTAAAAATCTTTGCTCATTACAAAATGCCTCAACCATTTATCTTTCAATTAATTTGCATGCAGTTATGTAAATGTCTCAATTATTTCCTTAAAGCCATTGTATCTAAATGATGTTAAATATATATTTTTGAATGGCATTATCCAAAATGTGTTAATAAATTGATTTTTTAATAATAATAATAATAATAATAATAATAATAATAATAATAATAATAATAATAATTGATGCTGCACGGAATCAGTAGGCTGAATGCTTCGGCTTCGGTGGGCTACTGGTGGTTGCGAAGGCCTACAAAGATGAACAAACAATCAAAGGGGACCGGTGTGGACCGGCCAAACACCCTTCGATGGCTAAGTTAGTTTCTTCCTAGAAAGGAGTTTCAAATTTTAGAAGGAAAATCTCAGAATACACTTGCCTCATTTTGATTCAGACTGGTCCTTTATATAGAGGACCTTGGAGCGGTTATTGGCTTGGTAACTTCCCTAAGATTTGAGGAAATTCTCTTGAGTCCAGACATAACTTCCCCAACGGCTATAGAAGTTACAACCGTTGATGGAAGTTATGTACTTAAGAGGAATCCATGGCAATGAATTCGGGTTGAGTAACTGTTTCAAGGTTTTGGGATTCGAATCTTCCATACTCTAGTGAATTTATATTTTAGAGTTTCTGAGTGTCATGTGGTCGTCCATGGACTTCGTCCATGGAAAACTGGTTTTCTGACGGTGTTATGTGAGTCGTCCATGTGCTTTGCCCATGGACGACTCTACTGTTCAGACTTGTGTGAGTCGTCCATGTGCTATCTACATGGACGATGCTAACGCTCTGTCGTTGTGTGAGTCGTCCATGTGCTTTGCCCATGGACGATTCCCATTGCTCAGACGATCAACAAAAATAATTGGCTCAAGATCATGGACGATCCATATGGACGACTATGAGTTGTAATTTTTTACTATCCCATCAGTTGCCCCCTTGTCCAATGGTTGTCCAAAGACATTATTGGAATTTACTGTTTACCTTTGTGGTTCTGAGAAAAAATATATATATATATTTTTTGCCACGTGTCACGACTTCATTGGTTGACCCGTCATGTCGATTGCGTTTTTCGACGAAATTGCCACGTGCCTTTTTCTGAATAGCCAGCGTCGCTTCGTTGACCCCATTTCTGGGCCCTATAAATAGGTGCATTCCCTCTCTTACCCCTCACATCTCTCATAATTTTCCTTCTGCCATCTCGTCCAAAAGCCTCGTCTAGCATTCCTTCCTAGTTCTCAGGTATTTTCTTTCCCTTCTTAGGTTTTCGTCTTATCTGTCTTCATTTAAGTCATGTCTTCGTCTAGTGGTAGTTTAGAGAAGGAGATAGACGAGTACCAGGACGTTTCCTCTGGAAGCGGGCGTAGTTATGAGAGTAGTGATAGTACAGCTAGTACTAATTCTTCGGACGAGCATTATTCGTCTGGAGTTCCTGGTATTCCTTTGGAGGAATTCCAAGAGTTACAACATAGGAAGGCTTCTGGATCTGGGGCTAGCTCGTCCAGACAGCCACCTAGCCCTCCTCAAGACGAGGAGGAGGAAAATATTATTTATAGTTGTATGCCTGAAGTATCGTAAATTTTAGATGTTGCCAAATTAAAAACCCTTGTAGATAGGTACCAAATTCCTAAAGATTTTAATCCTCGTCTACCCATGGACGGAGAATGGTGTTGTTCTCCTTCTTCTGGTTTAGGAATATACACTTCCTACTTCTTAGCTGGCCTTAGGTTTCCTCTAAATATTTTTTGTAAAGGTCTTCTCTATAGGTTGGGTATTGGACCTAACCAGCTCAACCCCAATGGATGGAGGACAGTAATTGCCATGCAAGTGCTATGGCGTGAGGCGTTGGAAGGGAACTGTCCTATTACAGTGGACGAGTTCCTTTACTGCTATAAGCCCTTTGAGATAAAGAAGTCTGCTGGTTTTTACCAGTTCTCGTCCAAAGGCTCTTACTATAGTTTAATTAAGGGCCGTAGCTCGTCTGACAGACTTTGGAAAAAGGAATTTTTTATTATTTCTGGAAATTGGGCTGGGGACCCTGTTGATGTGGGTAATGCCCCCTTCCCACCTTTTACCAGTCCTTTAGGTCGTCTTCGTCCTAAGGGTATGTTTCTTTTCCATTTTTATTTTGTTTCTCTACATATCTTACCAACTTTGGTCGTCTAACCCTTTTTCTTTGTTGACGCAGCTATCGTTCGTCCACGCTTGGACAAACTTTACTTGGATCGAATTGACCAAGTACGCACCTTCCCTGGGAGGACTTTTCACGATCTAGTGACTCTCAGTCGTCTAGCTGCGTGGGGACTCGGGCCAGAACCTACTGCTGAGAATCTTGGTCACGAGGAGACCACTCGTCGAAGTAAGCATCGTCCGTCCTTTTCTTTCTTTCTCCTCTTTTTTTTTTTTTTTATTTTTTTTTTTTTTATTTTTTATTTTTCTCGTCGTAGGAATGGCTACGATGAGAGAGAATAGAGAAAAGAATATTACTAGTGGGGACGAGGATGTTACTGCACCTCCAGTCGTCCAGAAATCTTCCGTCCAGACTGGGAAGAGAAAATCTAAATCCATATCCAGTGCTGTAGATTTGGACGACCTCCCAAGTCGTCGAGGTCCTAAGAAGCAGAAACCTGCCAAGGCTTATGTTCCTAAGGTTCCCAAGTTTACACCTTCGACGGTGGAGCTGGACGACCCTCCAATTGATGTAGAGCCCGTCCAAACAGTTCATCCCGTCCAGACCGATCCTACTCCCCCTCCAAACAAGATTCCTCGCAAGCCTCATCCGTCAGAGCCATCTGAGCGTCCTTCTAACCTGGTGTTGGACGAGAACCATGCATGAAGGACGTTCAAAGGAATAATCACTGATAATGAAGTCAATGAATGCTACAATATGTCAGTGAGGGAGTTTGAACGTTCTGGTATCCATGACCTTTTTAAGGTAAGTTTCATTCGTCCTTGTGTGTTTTCAGTGAGTTTTCAAAATGAAATGTCTAACTTTCTTTCGTCCATACACAGGCTATGTCAAAATTTTACACAGCAACTTGTCAGGCTAAGGAGCTTGCTTCAGAGGCCAAGACTGCCAAGGACAAGGCTAAGGAGCTGAACAATGAAGTCCTGCTAAAAAAGGGGGAGGTACTTAGGTTGACTGAAGACTTCAATCGTCTGCAAGGAAGTGAGACGAAGCTTAAGAACGAGGTGGAAGAACTTAAAGCTGATAATATCGAAAAAGATACTCGCATCGTCCATCTTGAGGGACAAGTTTCTGGATTTGCCTCGTCCTTGGAGAAAGCACGTGAGGAAGCCATAGCAGCCTTCAAAAAGTCTGACGAGTACAAGAATCGTCTAGACAGTCACTATGCAGCTGGCTATGAGGACTTCCGCGTTGATGCCAAGGAAACATTTCCTGACTTGGACTTTGATTCTTTCAAGCTTCCCCTTGCTACTGAGAGCTCCTTGCTGCAGACGAGTTCTGAGGACGTCAACATTATGGACGATGCTAATACTGAAGTGACCCAGGACGATCCCAAGTCTGGGGGCAATGCCCCCAGTGGTTTATCCAAGTAGTTTTTGTATTTTCCTTAGTTCATTTTTTCTTTATTCAAGGTGCCCGTTGTTTTGGGCTTTATTGTAGTACAATTATCTCGTCTAAGCTTATGGACGAGCCTTATACACTTAATCATATTGTAACTCAAGGGTTGTTTTGGGCGTTGGTCGTCCACCCTTTTTAAATTTTATGGATGTTTTCCATTTTCAGCTTTTTATAATATTTGAATGTTTGAACCTTTATGTACGAGTTTTATTTACATCGTCCATTTGTCAAATCATTTTTCCTCGTCTTGAGTATATGGTGAATTTCTCCTTACATCACCGAATTTGGACAACCGATTTGGGACGATCATTTACTCGTCCTTAACTAAATTGTCCTTAGTAAAGGCTCGTCCTTGTACTGGATTGTTAGGCTGGTTGGATTTGCCTACAGGCTTGAGTCCTCACAGCTTTTTTCGTTCGTCCATAGTTTAGACGACGCCTTAGGGTCTATCTTGCTTTAAGCTTTAGATGAACATACCTCGGCTTATTCTTATTTTTTTTTTCTTCAAGGAGAGCTTATGGACAAACTTCCCTGCGTCCAAGGATCTTGTTCGTCCTTTATCCTTTAAGGAAGGTTTATGGACGATACATCCTTGCGTCCAAGGATTTTATTCGTCCATGATCGTTAAACAATTTTTATTCGTCCATGGTTTAGACGATTCCCTGGGTTTCATCTCGTCTTAAGCTTTAGACGGACATGCCTTAGGTTTATTTTCATTGCTTTATCCTTTAAGGAAAGCTTATGGACGATACATCCTTGCGTCCAAGGATTTTATTCGTCCTTGATTGTTTGCCTTTCGTGGATCATTTCTGAATGAATTTACAACAAACGTAAGATTCCCATACAATTACATATAGATTTAAAAATACACTATATATTTGGAAATCCAAACTATGCAAAACATTCGTCCACAGGCATGGCACATGCTTGAGAGCTAGTGCCTTTAGGGAATTAAAAATACTTAATACAACATAACTTCGTCCATGAGCAACACTAAATACTTGTACATATGAAACACATAGTAGTAGTAGTAAGCAAATATGAGAACAACACTAGGCAACACATTACTTCAAACGTCTAAAAAGCTCGTCCGTGACAATACTCGTCCATGATCACCCTATTGATAATATCTTCTTAGGTGTTCAACATTCCAAGGGTGTTCTAGCTTCATTCCGTCCAGGGCTTCCAAGTAGTAGGATCCTTGCCTCTTGCAGTTGATGACCCTATAAGGTCCTTCCCAATTTGGTCCAAGCTTCCCGTGGGCCGGGTTTTTGGTGGCCAAAGAAACCCTTTTCAGGACGAGATCCCCAATGTTGAAACGCCTGGGTTTCACCATGGCATCATGTTGCTTTGCCATAAGATTTTTGTACCTTGCTGTTCTCTGCTCCGCATCCATCCTCACCTCGTCTATAAGATCGAGGTTTAGACGAAGCTGTTCTTCGTTTTCCTCTTCTTGATACTTCATCACCCTGTGGTTGGTCATGTGTACTTCTGCAGGTATAACTGCTTCACTTCCATAGGCTAGTTTAAAAGGAGTCTCCCCAGTAGGGGTTCTCACTGTTGTTCTATAAGCCCACAAAACACCTGGTAATTCGTCTGGCCATACTCCTTTTGCCCCTTCAAGCCGAGTCTTGATGATTTTCAACAGGGATCGGTTTGCTACTTCTGCTTGTCCGTTGGCTTGTGGGTGGGAGGGTGAGGAGTAATGATTCTTGATTCCCAATTGCTCACAAAAATCCCTGAAGGGTGTGTTGTCAAACTGTCGTCCATTGTCAGACACTAGTACCCTAGGTACCCCAAACCTGCATACAATGTTCTTCCAAACGAAGTTCTTGACATTCTGTTGTGTAATAGTTGCTAAGGGTTCAGCTTCCACCCACTTAGTGAAATAATCTATTCCCACCACTAAAAACTTCATTTGCCTAATTCCGGTTGGGAAGGGGCCCAAGATATCCAATCCCCATTGTGCAAAAGGCCAAGGGGCCATCATTGGGGTAAGATATTCTGATGGTTGTCTAGGAATATTACTGAAACGTTGACATTGATCACATACCTTAACATATGCTTTAGCATCAGCTTGAATAGTTGGCCAGTAATATCCTGCACGGACGATCTTGTGGACGAGCGATCTAGCTCCTGAGTGGTTACCACATGCTCCTTCATGAACCTCCCTCAATACGTAGTTCGCCTCGTCCGGAGCCAAACACCTTAAGAAGGGCTGGGAGAAGTCTCTTTTGTACAACACTTCGTCTAGGAGGGTGTACCTGGCTGATCTAACCCTAAGCTTTCTGGCTTCGTCCTTCCCTTCTGGGAGCCTTCCGTCTTTCAGGTACGATACTATTGGAGTCATCCAATTTTCCTCACCTTCTATCTGCAATATTTCTGGGAAGTCTATGCTTGCCATGTATTGTATTTCATCGAACTCATCCATTGCTTCATTCGCGGAGGCTTCCTTCGCCAGAGTATCGGCTTCCATGTTCTTTTCCCTTGGGATTTGAACGAAATTAGCTTCTTTGAATTTCTTCGCAAGGCGCACCACCTTCTTTAAATACCTCTTCATTCTGTCTTCCTTGGCTTCGTATGTTCCATTTACCTGGCCTATGACTAGCTGAGAGTCTCCTAAGACGAGTATTGATTCTGCTTCTACAGATTTAGCCAACTCCAACCCTTTAAGAAGGGCTTCATACTCCACTTCATTGTTAGTTGTTTGGTACTGCAAGCGAACCTTGTACTTTAATTTGTCTCCTTCCGGTGACTCTAGAACAACTCCTATACCTCCAGCATGCAATGTAGACGATCCATCTACATGGACAACCCATTTTTGATTATCTTCTCTTCCACCTAAGTCCTCACAATTTGGAGTAAACTCTGCAATGAAATCTGCCAAGGCTTGGGCCTTTATTGCATTTCTCGGTTGGTACCGAATGTCAAATTCGCTAAGCTCGACTGCCCATTGAATCAGTCATCCTGCAGCTTCCATCTTGTTCATTGCCTTCTTGAGTGGATGGTCCGTCATGACATTGATGACATGAGCTTGGAAGTAATGTCTTAACTTCCTAGAAGCTATTATTAGTGCAAAAGCTAGCTTCTCTATCAGTGGGTGTCTTCCTTCTGCTCCTCTGAGTGCTCGGCTTGTGTAATACACAGGCTTTTGCACCTTCATTCCTCCAAACCCTATCAATGGTGAACATACTGGACGAAGTTGATCTCGTCCAAGCCTCATCTGCTGGAAGGCAGGGTAGTACAATATATCTGCTGAACTTCCGTTATCCACCAGCACTCTCCTGGTTGTATAATCTGCGATAAGTAAAGTTATAACAATGGCATCGTCATGCGGGTGATGGATCCTTTCAGCTTCTTCATCGGTGAATGAGATAGTAGATTCGTCGGTCCCTCTCGTCCTTGGTGATCGTCCAGAGAGTTGGATGTTTTGCACCATTTTGAGATAAGTTTTTCTTAACTTGGAAGACTGTCCTGCTGAAGTCCCTCCTATGATAACCCTTATTTCTCCAAGCGGAGGCCGTGATGATTCTTCCATCTTTCCCTTCAACTTCTCATCTTTTTGATCTCTTCCAACGAAATGCCTTAACTTTCCTTGTCTAATAAGATTCTCAATCTGCTGCTTCAAGTCGTAACACTCGTCCGTGTCATGGCCATGATCTCTATGGAAGCGACAGTATTTATTCTTATTGCGCTTGTTAGGATCTCATTTCATCTTCTCTGGCCATTTCAAGGAAGGATCATCCTTGATCTGCATGAGCACTTGATCGAGAGGGGCATTTAAGGATGTATAACTCTGATTCCTGACTGGGGGGCCTTGCTTCTTGTTATCTCGGTCCTTTCTATCTTCCGTCCGTCCCTTCTTTGGACGAGGACCTTGGTCAGAGTGTCGCACCTGGTTTGCTTCCATCCTTTCAGCTCTCTTCCTCTTCTTAACTATGATTGCGTCTTCTGCATTCATAAAGTTTTGGGCTGAATGGACGAGTTCAGCCATGGATTGAGGTTCTTTCTCATAAAGCTTGTGGATGAATAGGTCTGAGTTAACCCCATTGTGGAAGGCCGCCAAGAGTAGCTTGTCAT
>JARYZH020001075.1:0-42577 GCA_030021035.2 Notholithocarpus densiflorus | reverse complement strand
ACCACTTTTAAATTAGAATCTATATTTGCTTAAAGGATTAGACAATGCTGTTTTTTCTCCAAAAGTTTGTTACATATTTTCAAAAAGTCAATACTCAATGCATATGATGTTGTCAAGAGTCACCACATATGTTAGTAGTACAGTGTAAAATTTTGAGAGAATGACCATAAGAGATCCCATGCATGCAATCTAATAATGTTGTAAAAATTTATATATTTTTGCTTTCTTTTGCTAACAATGTAATTTATTTGAAATTCTAATTTGAACTTGATTTCCTTTAGCAACCAAATAGAATTTTTTTTTTTTTTTTTTTTTAGGGGGCAGGGGGGAGGGGAGAGAGAGAGAGAGAGAAAAAAAAAAAAAACAAAGCCCAAACAGCTATATAAAGAAGATGCCCAAATCCCAACCAAACTAAATAAAAACCTACAACTATATGTATTCTATTGCTACACTTTCTTAGTAACCAAACAGAAATCATTATTAAAAAAATTGCAATGGCACAAAAAGAGAGAAGATTTAAAAGAAACCTCATATAATACACGAAGGTACTCATTAGAATCCATTGGCAGCCCATGTAGAGAATACTTGTAGTTAACAACATTGCAAGGCTACAAGCAATCTGCTATACAGATTAAGATCATTCCCCAAGAAAAATTTTATCTAAAATGAGAGAGAGGAATGGGAAGGGACATAAATCATAAATTTGAACATCTTGTTTGGACTACATGATCCATATTATTAATTTAAAATTTCAAAGTTTCCTGGCTATGAAAGGTTGTCAGAGCCACACATCAAGGAAGTTAGGATTTTGAACATAATAAAGAATTGTATCAATGTACTAAATAGTCCATCATCATTGTGTAGAAAAATCATCAAATTTAAAAGGGACTAATTCTGAAACTATTGCATCAACATACCATCCACCTACCATATTCTGGGTTATCATCTCTAATCACCCTTTAAAATTTTGTGGTTGTCTATGCTTCCAGCCAAAAAACAATTATGTTCCCCACCATTAAACAATATTCTCAATTTTGCAAATATTCTTAAACCTATCAATTTCATTGAAGAAACCACAATACACTCTCAATAGTTCCATCACTATAAACAATACAACAAACTAAGCTATACATAATCTTGGTAACGCAAATCTCATAAATGATGTAATGGCATATTACCGGAGGTAAAAAACAACAAATTAATCCAAATGGATAGTCTATCCATAAGTTGGAGTATGTATATCTATAAGCCTATCCTAGTTCAATTGAAAAGGCATCTAAAATTTGGTGGAGTGCTCCTGGGTTGAACAATTGTATAGGAAAAAATAGGAGAAAAAAGAAAATAAAAATAATGAGACAAAGTTTAGAAGAAAAAAAAAAACATTTATATATAATACATTTTTAATTGATAAATAGTAATAAGAATCAAACACAACTTACCTTGATTAGATCAACAATAGAGCATCACATTTCTTACCTATCTTCCTCCTTACGACTCTCCATGTATTATGGCTTCTAGAACTCATAAGAAATTTCATCAAACCCCTTGTGTACATGTAAAAGAAACAACACTTAATGAAAGTGAACATTATTAAAAATGTCCATACTCAACTTTAAAATAGTAGCATAATAGTCATAAATCATTGCAAAACTACAAATGTAACAGGAAAAATCAATGTTCAATTCAAAGATTCAACTTAAATTAATGAGTGGGTTCCAGTTAACTCAACTAGTAAAGTCTCTGATAGTTGTATAAAAGATCTGAGGTTCAATCTCCGCCTACACCAAAAACTGATTGGTGTCTTGGTCTGATGATAAAGAGCTATCATCAGGAGCAGACGCCATAGATTGAAACTCTTAAAAAAAAAAAAAAAAAAAAAAACTTAAATTAATCAAGGACAACCCAAGAAAAATCACAAAATTAACACTAAATGTATTATGAATTTGAGGAAAAAAAAATAGTAATGAATTGCTAATGGTGACGATTTGGGGGGAAAAAAAACTTTATAGGAAAAAAATAGGGGAAGAAACCTTGTTTTTGTTGTATAGCTAGTAGACAGAAAGTTAAATCAATGAATAGTGCTGTCTGCAGTAATTCATGGACAAAGATTCATGCAAGGGAGTGCAATAGGCAAATAGAGTAATGGTAACTTACTTTAGTCTGATTGAAGTATAAAAGACTGAACAATGAGATCCCAAATACCATATCTGACCATATGTTGGCAAATGCTCTACAATTCTCTAACCTCCACTCATCTCTCAACTCTAATCTGTTCAAGCAACAAATAGGAAGCCAATAAGAATAGCATTCACTAAAGAAATTAACATTTATAAATCTATATTCATATGAACAGAACATAAGGAAAGTTTTCTGGGGGCAACAATTGTTTAGAATAACATTTCCAGCTGTAAATTGTCTTATAATAATTAAATACGCAATTTGTAATTGTTTATGAAGTTTTTATGTGAGAGGGGATAAAGTCATTATTCACAAATTCCTCTGATGATATGTTTGTCAAAGACGTTTCCATTAGCATTGGCATCATAAGCAAGAAGAATTCTGAATTTGATTTATTCTAAGCTTCCTATTTCCAGGTATGCTGCTAATTCTGGACATTCTGAAGCCTATGTGGGAAATTAGATATACCATCTAGGTAGGTGATAGAATCTGATATTTTTTTTATGAATCAGTTGTTCCTGTAATCTAACTTTCTCCATCTTTAATTCTTTTACCATTTCAAGCTTTTGATTTCTTCTCACATCAAGCATTTGTGCTGCAAGTGGGACAGTCTTCGCATAACTGTTCACAACATAGGAGTTACTTGATTCATTATTAAGAAATTAAGTTCAAGTACAAATGGCAGAAAAAGAAAATCTATGATTCAATGTGATATACTTACAAATCTTTGATTTAAACTAAAATTTAAACATCCATTACCCTATACAAAATCTAGAATCAGCTGTCACAATAGTAAGTACAGAGAAAAAAAAAATAAACAACCTTCCACCACAACCAGTAAATCTTTCACGGCTGCATCAATATCATTTTGTATGTGTTAAAATAGATCTAAAAGTTCATACATGAAAAGAATATGTAAAAGTTAGATTTTAATTTTTTACAAAACCTAGCTTTTAGATCTTCTTTACTCTTGATTTTTTAGTTTTTTATGTTTTGAGAGGAGAGAGACATAAAAAGGTAACAAAATAATTGATGTAAACTTTATAATTGATGTAACGGTTTCTCTAATGTCAAAGTGAAAAAATAATATTCACTACTAAAACAACTCAAAGATACGAAAAGAAAAAATTTCATTCCTAAATAGCATTTACTTAATACATTATATCATCCATACTATCTGGTCACCACTTCCATTCTGGGAAATCATCTCTAAGCACCCTTGAAATAATAACCAAATCATGTTGAAATAATAAACTTTGTCCTAGTGTGCGGGTCATTACTCATTAGTTTATAGTCTCAATCTCCATGTTAAAAACATACTTGTTAAAATCCAATAAAAATTGCATACAAAGAAAAAGGGAAAAATAAAGTCCAATACCAGAAATCTAATCCAAAGGAAGAGAAGAATACATGGAAACTCTGCAAAAACAAAAACAAAAACAAAAACAAAAAAACTTAAATTAAGAGAAAAGAAAAAAGAGGAAAGAGGAGAGGAAGCCTCATGCCTCCAAGCCAAAGCCCCTTTTTCAGTTTGGCTCAGGAATTTTGTCAAACACTTTGAGGGTGAAGGGTTGGAATTCTATTCTCTTCTTATGTGATAAAGAACGCCTACTGGTTTCCATTATTTATTTCAAGCATTCCAATGATGGCAACCAAAAAGGCAGCCACACCCTCAAGTGGGGTTGTTCTGCCTCGGGGTGTTGGGAATTTCTCTACAAACTCACCCCAAACTCAAATTAGCTACCAAAAAAAAAGATATAAAAATTCGATAGGGGTGGAACTTACAAACCCGGTGGTAGAAACCCAGGTGTCAACAGGGTTGTGGGAGAGAAGAACTGAGGGTGAGAGAGGGGGAGAAACTGTTGTGAGTGAGAGATGGGTAGCGCCGACAAATATAGAGCTGGAGAAGGGTGGTGCCGGAGACGGTGGAGCCGTTGAGTTGTGGGAGAGAAGGACTGATGGTGGCCTGCGTTTTGGACTGAAGGTGGAGCCGTTGAGCTGCGATTTGCATGTGGGGGACGGCGGCAGAGCATGGTCTGCGTTTTGGAGGAAGGAGAAGGCGCTGTTGCGTTTATGTGTTTTTTTGGGTTTTAGAAATTTTTTTTATTCTTTTTTTGTTTTTGTTTATATATATAAATATGTATTGCCACATCTCAAATGTAATGTGTTAATGACAAATTACTACTTGCCATGTGCCACAATTTGCCCAATTAACTCCAAATAAATAGAAGACTATGCAACTAGCCATTGTTGTGTACATCCATTAGTTGTAGGATCCAACTTTTACAATATATTAATCGTAAACTTGCGCTATGCGTGGAAATAGATAATCAATTTGTAATTATACTATAATCTATAATTTTTTTTATCCAAAATTTATTGAAAATAATTTTGCTTTCTCTAAAAATTAAACAATTTCTAAAATTATTTTTCATCTTTCTATATCTACCAATATATCGTTATATTCTTTGAAATTATGTTATAGTATGCTATTTTTTTTTTTTTTTTTTGCAAATAAACTTTTTAAGTTTCAAATAATTATTCAAATTCTTCATTACCTTAAAGGAGAATATCATGATAATCAAAACTCATAACAAATTTATACTGAATATGTTTAATTTATTCTTTAAATTTTATTATATATAATTTGTTCTTCCTAAAAATTAAAACAATTTCAAACAGTTATTTCAATGATCACTCTATTTTTACAAATATATAATTTTTTAATTTTTTACTTTTTTTATTGATACTATTATTCTTTTTTGAAATGATCCATATTCTTCTAACAATTGTTACTATGCATTATATTTTCCTATTTTTTTAGGAACAACTAAAATTTTAAAGTTTTAAAGTTATTATTCAAATTCTCATTTTCTTAAGGAGATTATTATAATAACAAAAACTTATCCTATAATTACAATTGATATTAATCAAATAATTGATAATACTCTTAACCAAAACTTGTATTTTTTCCATTCTTAAGTAAGTACACCGAATTGGACCAAATGGACTGAAGTGAACAGAAATTAACCAAATTAGACCAAATGGACTGACTTGAACAGAATGGATCAAATATGTCAAATTGGATAGATGTGGACCAAATGGACTGAATAAACCGAAGTGGACTGAATTGGACTGAAAGTGACCTAAGTTGATCAAATTGGACCAAAGTGAACGAAGTAGATCAAATGGACTAAATTGGACCGTAAAGGACCAAAGTAGACCGGATGGACCGAACAAGACCTATTTGATATGTTTCCTATTTTTTTTTTTCTTTACAACTAAAGTTTTAAATTTATTATTCAAATTTAATTATGACTTCCAAAGTAACTAAGTATTAACTCAAAAAAAAAAAAAAAAAAAAAAAAAAAAAAAAACCAAAGGTATAAGAGAGAGAAAAACTACTAGTGATGGGAAACTCAAAAATTCAACACCAATAAGTATTAATTGTAAATAAAGTTTTTTAAAAAAATGATACATCAACCTAAAGTCAAGTTGCAAGGAAGAATAAAAAATCAGGAGAGAGAGAATAATCACTTTTTCGAGAGAGAATAAAAAATTTATAGAAAATAAGATGGTTTAAAACACTATGTGGACTATGTAATATGCGAGAAGCACTATATGGGTAGCAATTGGCAAGTTTCATTTTTGTAACCCAAAAAATTATAAATATTAGTTATCGACCAAATTATAAGTATATATAGATTAAATAGGATTAAAACACCTCTTTAAAGATGTATGATAAAATATTTAAAATAAGTGCTAACAAAAAGTTGCATGATATCATCATAGTTTAAGATAAATATAAGCTACAATAAAATAAAATAAAAAAGTTTAAAATAAAAAATATAACATAAAAATATTATGGCTAAACATATAATCTACAAATATATATATATATGTATATATATATATATATATTTTTTGGTCCTCTAAGTTTCTTAAATATTATAGTATCATATGCTTCTCCTCAATTTTTTGCTCCTTTCCTACTCACTATTATTGTTACTTCTTCAAAAAAATAATGTCAATTCTCTATTGCATTTGACGTTAGACTTCCCATATGTGATCACCATTAATTGATCAAGCGAGGGACGGAACCATGATTACAGCTTTGGTGAACCAAATTCTGAACAAAAAGTTTTCCCTTAAGAATGGGATATTTATAAAATATATATTCATTTTTAAATTAATAAATGAAAAATAAAACTAGCATCCTTTAGTGTTATCAAAATATAAATAAAAGAATAGATTCAATAATAGTTTGTTTACTATTACATTTCAAATTATTTAGTTATTATGATGTAATTCGCCGTTTTTTTTTTTTAATTTTAAAAATCATTTATGATATTTTTTTACTAAATTTAGTAGTATAAAACCGCTGCTATCCTGAATTCTTTTATATAAACAAAATTATTAAGATATTGGTTTTTTTTACAACCACATTCCAAGCCCCAATATATTTTTTTGTTAAAAAAAAGTGTTGAGAAAAAAAAAAAAAAAATGATAAATGAACGATTATGACTAGGGATGGAGGCGGGGGGTCACCTGCCCCCTCTGACTCTAATTAAAAAACCATATATATATATATATATATATATATTTTTTTTTTTTTCTTTTTTCTTTTTTCTTTTTTTTGTTAAACAAAACCATTTATATATACTTCTTATCAGTGTAGTTTTTATGCCCCTCCTAACATTAGAATAGTAAAAGTGTAAAACAAAGAAATATTTTCCTATTTCTACTCTACACAAACTGTACCATGATATGATAAAAAAAAAATTAAAAAAAAAAAAAAAAAAATCTCCCACTTGAGTAAGTCTAAAAACACAACAAAATTTCACAATATTTACACGACACTTGTGCTTTTAGTTGGAATGGATCTAAGAATAATTTATTTCATTTTATCTTTGACCTATAATGTACTAACATCTCAATTTATTATAAAAATATTTTGAGATTTTATAATATTACTAAAAGAACTACTCCCACTTTTATCAATTAACCTGACACCGAAATAAATGGCCTCCACCTATCACCTTTTATTTTAAGTTAAGGGCAAGAGTTAGGTACAGTACTTAAGTGTTGTTCCTTAGGTTCCCCTCTTAATATTCTGCCATATGGATTTTTTTTTTCTTGAGATGGAATTGTTTTTTTTAGTTAAGTAGCCACATGGCTGAATCTTAAGAGAAGAATTTAAAGAACAGCACCTAAGGTACTATACTTAAGTTTTGTCTTGAAGTTAAAGCTTATGTACACTTTGACTATCATTCAAGGTTTTTTTTTTTTTTTTTTTTTCACTTATCCAAATTCCTTCCTTTCATTTCAGGTACCACCCGTGGAACTCAAATTTTACAAATAATAATAATAATAATAATAATAATAATAATAATAATGTCTTGTATGGTACTAAAGCAATAAAGCATCCATTATCTTTTTCACCTCCATCTCTTAATTTTTTCATAGTCTCAAAATTTGAGTTTTTACTATAAATCTAAATTTTAAATAATTAGAAGTATAAAGAAAGAAAGTTGAGAATTTATTTTCTCAAATTATTATAAGGAATCAAATTAGATGTCTAAAATTTGTGTATATAGATTAATCTCTTACTTTAATTGTTAGTAACTGTGAATTGGTTGTTTTACAATTGTTTAATTATTTTACAGTTGTTTAAATTTTAATATATTTTTATGACAATTACTGTTGTTTATAATTTTATTAGTAATATCGATTAATATTTTTTAGATTTTTTTTATAATTATTGTCTTTTAATCTCCCCCCCCCCCCCCTAAATTGAAATTCAGGCTCCACCACTGAGTATGACAATGAAAAAAAAAATATGACTCTAAGGAAATGCAAAAACAAAACTATCACACCACCAACCCAACAACAAAGGTTTTATTGTTAAAACGTTTTCACCTTATAAGCACACAAGACCTTTCTAAAGTGCAATAAGTAATTGTTGGGTTTAAATTGGACCCAGCTGAATTAATCAATTACCCAATGTTAGGGTCATATTTTCTATGTATTAGCTTATCCTTCGACAAAACAAACTTTCTTTGTATTTTGGAAGATTTAAGTTGAGTTTAATGCACCAACAAGTGTGTGAAGTTTACTTTACAAGTGGTATCATTAAAGACATGAAGATTGATCCAAGAAACAAGTGAAGAAAAGTTGTATCATTAAACCCCGACACTAGCATCTATCGAGGTTTAATGAGAGAGCTCGACACAAGTTCGATCTATTAAGACTTACGAATTCAGAATTCTTAGATCTGAATTTCGGCCCTTGATGACTTGATTAGGGTTTCTCTCTCTACAACCCTAGTCATATAAAATGCTTATTTTAAAAGTCATCAAGTACTAAAATAGAAACTCTGTGAGAAGCTACTGCTTTTGTGCATCTTAGGTTTGTAACCAAGTGCTTCCTAATCTATAACTTCTTTGAAATGAAGAACTTTGCAGCCAATTACAATCAATCAAGTTGCTGGAGTTAGTTACATACCGGGATCCAAAGAGTTAATTACAGATTGGAGATTTGTGCAAAGCGAAGAAGTCTACTACAAGATTAAGTCAAATTGGGTATTGGAGTGAAGGTTCAACTAGAGGTTGATATTTTGGGATAGACTAGGGTAGTGACAAGATTCCTTATACTTATAGATGCTTAATTATTGATTAGTGGATTCTTGGGAGTGGTGACTTAAAATTCACCCGGTGGAGTTTTTGCCTTGTGAGAGGTTTTTCTCATTCATCAACAAATCACCGTGTCATTTAACTTCCATTGCATATTAGTTTATTTGGTGATTTGTTAGTGACTCCACAATTTGCAGGTAATTTGACCTAATTAATCAACTTGAGTAATTGAATTAATTAATCAGGGTCAATTTATAATCCAACAAAAGGTATCTAATGGAAACCCAACAAGGTCACGATCAATAACTCCATTGAAGCAAGGAATTTGTTAGGACATATGTGAGGTTGTTAGAGACATATGTTATGTAAATTGGCTAATCCTTTGACAAAACGTACTTTACTTGTAATTGGGTAGATCTAGGATGGGTTTAGTAATTCAAGGAACAAGAGTTCAAGTTTAGTATTGAAACCATGCAAATATGTCCAATAAACAAGTGAAGAAGTGCTATTCATTAAAGCTTGACAGATAGTTTGACAGAATCATTTCTATTGAGGTTTAATGATGAAGCTCGACAGCAGCTCAACAGAAGCTGTATCTGTCGAGAATTACAAAATTAGAATTTTCAGATCTGATTTCACACATAATTATGTGTATTCGTGTAGAGTTTTTCTTCTCACAACCCTAGACATATATAAGGATTATTTTAAGAGCCGTCTCAAGCGATGCAAGGTGATGCAACTTGATGTAAAGTCATTGTGCATGCAAATTGTGATCGGAGACAGAATTTGCCCAAGGGTTTTGTGACCAAGGAGCTACTACGCCTTTGCGCCAAGGGTTTTGTGACCAAGGAGCTTCCTGATCTTCATTGTTAGATGAACTGAAGAATTTTGCAACCAACATCTTCCTCAAGTTGGTGTGTTAGTCACGTACTGCGATCCGTGCGTCATTGGTTAGTCACGTACTGGGATTCGTGCATTGAAAGAAGAGATTGCCGCTACATCACAAGTCCAATTAGGTATTGGGGTAAGGGTTCAACTATAGGTTGGTATCAGGTATTGAGATTCTTTTTACTTGTAACTGCTTGTTTTGATAATAGTGGATTCTCAAGAGTGGTGACCTTAAATTCACTCAATGGGGTTTTGCCTCGGTGATTTTTCCCATTCATAAATAAATCACCTATGTCAAATTTATTTTTCGCTGCATTTAACTTAGTTGGTGATTTGTTTGTGATACCACGCTTAATGCATGTAAATTGAATCTAATTAATTCACTTGGCTAATTAATTGATTAATTTATCAAAGGAGTCAATACATTTTTGGCCTATCAGAATTATGTTGGAATTTATGCTCTAAAATCCAATTTATTGGCATATTATAAATAATTAAATTGTTTAATTATATGAGACTATTTATAAATAAACTAATGAGACATTATCTTAGTCCATGAGATACATTGTATGTGATTTAGTCATAGAAGATGTAAATTACAAGTTCTTTGTAAACTCAGAATTTTAGTTCGTAGTTGGTGATGAAATTGAGCATTTTATTTGCGAAGACTATAACATATCAACTAAGATGATTTGTCTTGATCATGAAAATGGAGACTTCTAGTTGATATGTTGATATGTTTTAAGAGTTAAGACATATTGAACTGGACCGCTATGAGATTTATTATTCTCCTAACAACTGTCAAATAAATGATAAATCTCACGACTTCTATTTACATCAACTCTAAATCCTGAGAGAATAATGAATCTGATCATGAGGTGTAGGTTGCTTTGATATATCAGGAGTGAGATCTATAAGACATGATCAAAACCTCAGTACGTTGGGCAACTGCATTTAGTGTTGATGGAACATATATTCTCAAGATGAAATTCATAATCTCTTAACGGAGATATAAAATATTCTCTTGAGATAAGTTTAATGGGTTTAGTTATTCAGAGTGTTGGGCCTAACCACTTTAGTAAGGAGTTACTAAAGTATATATTTATGAAATTGTATTTTATAAATATATGATAAATAACATAAATGATTAAACTGGGTACTCAAGGATTAAGATGTAGTAATCTTCAAAGTGGCAGTCTACATTCATGACTTTGTATTACTACGAATATTTTAATGAAGGGGTTGCATGTATAATAAAGTCTTGGGATATAATTTATTAGTAAGGCCTAGAGTGCAATTATATTCTTATAGTGGTATTGAATATAATTAATGGTAACTTTGAACTTGTCAAGAGTTGACAGAAAAGCCTAAGGCCCATTGGAGCTAGAGTCTTATTTGTTCCCTTTGGTCCCATCTCAAACCACAAACTAAAACCCAATTGAGTTGGCCCAAAAAGCTAACCTAATTAGATAATCAGTTTTTATTTAATAAGAGTTATTAAATAAAGTAACTACTAAGGTGGTTAGTACGTACGTATGATGAAAAGAAAAAAAATTCAGTTTTTCTCCAAAAGGGAGAATAATAAGGATTTTTCTTTGAGAATCAATGTACAAAAAGACTGATTGAGAGACCGCACTTCTTGGGCACCATGTGGAATTGAGATGAAGATTAAAGGTATTCTCAAGTCTTGGTTTTGAATTTCACTGCATCAAGGTAAGCTTTCTATTCTTTGTTCTAGAATTCAAGGTTACATGTTATCTCTCATGAATGAAGTAAATCCGTGATTGTTGCTTCCGCTGTGTGTTTTGTATGAGATACGAAACCAGATTTTCTAACAAATTGAACTACCCCATCCTGGCATGTGTTGTACTAAGCCATTGATCAATCTTTGTACTTCATCATTAAGTCTATCAAACACAAGTCTTGGTAGATAAGTAAGTGTTGCCCCTAAATCAATAATGACTCCACCTGAGCCCTCTTCAGTCACTTTAAACACTTGAGATGAAATATCTAGTTTTTTCTCACCCACGCTGATTCTATCTAAGGTTACATAGTAAAAGCCACCATAAGTTTCAATTGGAGTAGAAGACCCTTCTATTTTTGCTCCTCCAAAAAATCAACTGATTATGAATATATTGAGGATCCCTTATAAAGCAGTATGAAAATTTGAAACCCAGTTGATTCACCAAAGATATTTTTTGAGCACCAAGACCAAGTATTCCACTACATTGGCCACTGAAACTAGCCACGCTATTTGCACAACCAAAAACTAAATTGGGTACTGATGTTATTATTCCTTCATCAAAAGTCTCAAAGGTTATCTTTTCAATGCCCAAAACCCCAAATGCAAAGGTGCCATCGTTGTATCCTTCTTTGAAGGCGCAACATGAACCTTGACAATTGTTACTGTTAGGTTCTAAGACTTTAGGAACTAAATGTATTAGAACTTCAATGTGTAATGTGTTGGCAAACCATTATCAAAACTTAGAGTCTAGATTTAGGCTGCTCAAAGTGTCTTTATGTGTAAAGTTGGAATCAAGTGATTGCAGAATTCATTGGACTAAATCTGCAAGGCTCGATCGATCAAAAATTAGACTCGATCAATCGAACCTCGTGCAGATTGCTTTTTTTTTGTTGTTGCAGAATTTCTAACTCAGCCCAAGCCCATATGACGTGTAGGGTTTTATGTTTTACTTTAAGTATAAAAGGAAAAACCCTAACCACGTTTTAGATGTTGTTGATATGCTTTGTGTGTGAATCTTCTGTGAGATCTAGAGGTGTTTACCTTCATACACACTTAGGGTTATCAAGATCAAGATTGATGTCAAGAACTTGGTGATTTCTTCCGTTGCTGTTTCAAGAGTTTAAAGAAAAACACAAGTAGGAGAACTTGTGGTTGCTGTGGATCAAAGAAAGAAGTAGTCCGTGGACTTGGAGCTGTCACGTGGTCGTGGTAGTAAGTTTTCTACTTGAGGTAGCAATAGGATGTTAGTGGTTTAAGTCTTATTGTACAAACTTCAATTCTTTCATAGTGGATCTGTTTTACCTTGAGATTAGTTAGGTTAAATCCTCCCTAGGTTTTTTACAGGTTTGGTTTTCTTGGGTTATCATATTGTTGTGTTATTTACTTTTTCGCACTATTTACATGATATGATTTGAATGTGTTTAACTTAGATCTTATTAATGAACTTGTTAATTAACTTGGCTTAATATTAGGTTAAACAACTTGTGTTTAAGGGGTCTAAAAACGAAGAAGTGGTATCAGAGCAGGTTAGCTCTTGTGTTTAGATCATTTGATCTAAGAGTTGATCCTTGACCCCTGTTTTCATGGAACACGGTTACTCTCTTGTGATTCCACCTCACTTTGATGAGAATAACTATGCCTACTGGAAAGTAAGGATGAAAGCATTCCTGAAATCTATTGATGAGAGAGTTTGGAATTCCGTTGAATACGGATGAGAGAAACCGACTACTCTTGTAAGCGAGTGGCAAACTTCTCAAAAAGAAGCAGCCGCTTTTAATAGCAAAGTCATGAATGCTATTTTTAATGTTGTTTCTATGGAGGAATTCAAGAGAATCTCTAATGTTGAGGTTGCTCATACTGCATGGAATATTCTCCAAACTATGCATGAAGGCACAAAAGCAGTTAAGATCAATAAGTTGCAGTAGTTAACAACTAGATTTAAAAACATTAGGATGTATGATGATGAAAGTTTTCATGAATTCTATGCTAAGCTTAATGATATTGTTAATTCTGCTTATAATTTGGGTGAAATTTATGATCAACCTAAGATTGTTAGGAAGATTCTTAGATCCTTGACTGAGGATTTTAGACCCAAAGTGACTGCCATCACTGAAAGTAAGGATGTGGACTCCATCCCTGTTGATAAGCTTGTAGGATCTCTCCAGTCTTATGAGCTAGACCTACCCAAGACAAACAAATCCAAATCAATGGCTCTTAAGTTAGTTGATGATGTTGATGGGAATGGATTTGATGATGAACTCTCTTCTACAGAGATTGCATATCTTGCCAAGAACTTTAGAAACTTTCTTAGGAATAATAACAGAAGGGCAAAAGGTAAAAACAATGTTGAACCTAGGAATTTTAAGAGGAATGAACCGACTAAAGTGAATAATACTGATAAATCTAAAGAAAAAGTAGGTCAAACCTCTAATAATTCTTTGGGACAAGAATGTTTTGATTTTCAAGTGTATGGTCATGTGAAATCAAAATGTCCTACACTCTTGAGATCAAAGGGTAAAGCTATGGTTGTAACCCTTAGTGATGATGAAGTTTTTGATCACGAGTCTAGTAGTGATGAAGATGGAAACTTCATTGCTTTCACAGCTACTGCTGTAGTTGATGAAAGTGTTGTTGCTGATGAGAACCCTTCTGATGGGGAACTCTCTGAATGTGCTGATTTGCAAGAAGCTTATAATAAACTTTGCAAGGTTGCTACAAAAGATGCTATGAATGTTGACTTAGGTTTAAAGAAAATTGCTTCTCTTGAACTTGATAAGAAAATTTTTTTGTTGAAGTTGTTTGATGCTAATGAATTGATTGATAAGGTGAAAACTGAAAACATGTTGTTACTTGATAAAGTTAAGAATTTGGAACTTGAATTATCTGTTGCCAAAGAACAAACAAATAGGACTGCTAGTTCTAAACTTGAACACATGTTGAGTATTCAGAAGTCTCCCTTAGACAAAACTGGTCTAGGTTTTGCTGATAACATCTCTGTGTCTGAAACTCATTCCACAAACTTTATTTCTTCTTCTGAGCCCCCCAAGAGTGAGATTGTCAAACCAGTAGAAGTTACACCTCCTAGGAAGAATAGAGTTGATCTTAATGAGTCTAAGCCTAAGAATCCTACTCTCCCTAAGGATAAGTTGCATGATAGACCTTTATGGGTTTGTCATTTTTGTGGAAAGACTAGACATATTCGTCCAAACTGTTTCAAGTTGCAAACTGCAAAGCGAGCAAATAAGCCAAAAGTACTTGTGCCTCAAGCATAAGATCCTATGGTACTTATAGGTGAGTTGGTTAAGGCATTAAACATTTATTCCAATCCTGGAGTTGCTCATTATTCTAATATGAACAATAACTCTAATGCTAGAGTTGCATCTAAAAGGTTTTAGATGCAAAATGCTCAATCTAATTGAGTCTTTCTGACATGGTTCTTGTGCTTCATCTCTCTACTCTTTATGACCATTCTTCTTTGTTGTTTTTTTGTTTTTTTGTTTTTAGGATTTGCATTGTATAACATTCATGCATTTCATGATAGGTTGTTTTTGTTATTCTTTTCAAAATAAAAAATAAATAAAAAGAAAAAGGAAGGAAAAATGTGTTTTGCATTATTATTCTTGGACTTGTAATCAAGGTTGGCCATATTATCTTTACATAACATGTTTATGTACCTTGTTTAGCTTGGATGAGCTTATTTTACTACACTTTACTAGTTTTAACTTTGTAGTGCATGTTGTGTGGGAGTTGTTTATAGTTTTTGATCACATGATCTTGATCTTGAAGTCACATGCTTTTGATTGTAAGGACTAAAAAATCCTAAGAGAAAGACATAAATAACCATCTCACCACTGTTTACTAGCCAATCATGAATACCTTAGTACATATCATATGATTTTGTGCTCAAGAAAGTGTAGCATATGCACAAAAAGAACATAAGGTGTAGCCTTGGTTTAAATAATAAAATTGGTATGTACATTATTGGGCTATAATAAATTCAAATTGAAATAAAAATTGGTGTATACATTATGAGGCAAATCAAGAAACTTACATGATTGCAAGCTTGTTTTCTAGAAGATGTGAGAGTTATATGATGCAACTCTTTAGGTGATAGTCACTTTCAAATTTATGTGATGAATTTTGTAGAAATTGTGATTGATCACTATTTACTTATCACCTCATATGTATCTCATGCTATTGCTAGTTGCACACGCTACACAAATTATTCATTGCTAAACTTAGTACATGATATTGTGTGTGATCTTGTTGTGGCCATCCAAGATTAAAAATTCCTTGATTTTAATGCAAAATGTGTTAAATGTTTGAGTTGTTGAGGACAAATTGGTTGAAAAACTTGTTTTTGGGAGATCTGGGCAGAATTCAAGTGTTTTTGAAAAACTTTTCATCTCATACTCATGCATTTCATTCATAAAACAATGAGTTTTGAGGAGTTTCTGCATTAAAATGCTCTGTTTTTCAAAAATATGAGTTTTCCAAATTTTCAATCGATCGAACCTGTTGCTCAACCGATCGAAAATGCGATTAAAATTTAGGTTTGAATTGCCTGGCTCGATTGATGCTGGGTCAATCGAAATTGATTTTCGATCGATCGAATCTAATTTTCGACCGATCGAAATTCGTATTGTGAGTTTTTAAAAAGGTTTTTCTCTCACGTGTTCTTCACACTTTTAAAATCTTTTCAAAAGCTCTTTGACTGTTCCTCTTCGACCGATCCAATCCAAGCCAAATTTGTCTCCTAAATTTTCTCAAGGGTTTTTATCTTCTTAAGCTTGTAAGTCTCTTTTACCCTTTCTTTTTCATTTTATTTACATTTTTCATGCATTTTAGTTGAAATTTTCGAACTCATAATTTTTGGGGGTTTTTGAATTTTGAGTTGTTTTCTTTCACATTTGATCATTGGGTTTTTGTCTCTAGATGTTATTAACATGATTCCCATGCATTAATTTGTCTAATTTTGTGATTTGGGAAAAAATTGAAATTCTAGGGCTTGAAAGTTTAAGTACCCTCTTCCGGCTGCCTTGATAAGAGAGTTCTATTCAAACCTCTCTGTCCATTCTAATGATTCCAACACTCACTATGTGATGAGTTGGATAAGGGGTGAAGAGTATGCCATTACTCCTTCAGTGGTGGCCTCTGCTCTTGGTGTACCTTTGGTACGACAGCCAGTGTACCCTTATTCTGAGACCCCTCCTCTCGATGACATTATGTCATATCTCATCGGTACTTCCATTAGTTAGGGTACTGATCCTCGTATCACCTCCCATGAGCTTACTAAGCTCAATTACTTGTTTTTCTAGATTTCTTCTCATTCGATTTGGCCCATCTCTCACTTGCACACCATTCCTATTGAGAGATGTGCATTTTTTTATGCTCTTGTGACTGATGCTCCTATGTGTTTTCTGTCTCTTTTCATTTGTTCTTTAGTTGAGGTTCATAGTTGTAGTTCTAAGTCACATGGTCTTTTCTTCCCTGTTTTTATTCATAGGATTTTGTTACATTTAGGATTAGAGGATTTTCCTGCATCTGAGCCTGTCCATATCATAGCTCCCATAGGTGCCACCTTCCTTAGGCAAAGAGTAGCTCAGATGAAAGCTAGCTCTAAACGTCCTCGAGTAGAGTCTTTCACAGGTGCTGCATCTCATCCTCCTTCTTTAGACAATCCCACAGCTGAGGAGTTTGTCGATCCCACTGCCGCTATTGATCCTCCACCTTCTTCTTCGAGTGATTTATCCATTCGGAGTATGTTAGATACTGTCATGATCGTTCAGGTAGCCCATGGACAACTTTTGGTGGATGTGCTCACGGAGCTTCAGGCATTGTGTGCAGATTTGGCGAGTGCTCGGCGGTCTTCTCCACCACCTCTTTTTGATGATGAGCCTTGATTACCCTTTGGCAATTCGTCACAAAAAGGGGAGTACATATTGATGGAGATAGGGGGAGTTTTGTTAGATTGTATCTAGGAGTTTCATGATCTATATTGTTTTTGGCTCATGATGTATTTGTTTTGGTCCTGATGTGTTTATTTTTTATGGGTTGTATATGTTAGGGGGAGACACTTTGTTTTATGTTTCTTTTATTGTTTCTTGTTTCACATGTGCTACATTGGTTATTGATTTATATTATGAGGTTATTCATGGTATACTTCTTTTATTTTCTATCTTGTGAAATCAAGAACTTTATTTTGTTTTACTTGTATTTTCCACACATGCGTTTATGTGTTTGTTGAGTGTTTTAGGAATATACAGGTTTATTCAGTCGTGCTGTTGTCTACACTGGCAACTAATAGATAGTAGTTAGGTTGAATTCTTTTTGGGCGTGTTAATTTTTAAATGGGCTGGTTGTAACTTTAAGCATTTCAGTTCTGTTATATGTTTTGTCACGGATTGCCAAAGGGGTAGTTTGTTAGGTTCTAAGATTTTAGGAACTAAATGTATTAGAACTTCAATCTGTAATGTGTTGGCAAACCATGATTAAAACTTAGAGTCTAGATTTAGGCTGCTCAGTGTGTTTATGTGTAAAGTTGGAATCAAGTAATTGCAGAATTTATTGGACTAAATCTGCAAGGCTCGATCAATCAAAAATTAGACTCAATCGATCAAAACCTCGTGCAGATTGTTTTTTTTTGCAGAATTTCCAACTCAGCCCAAGCCCATATGACGTGTAGGGTTTTATGTTTTGCTTCAAGTATAAAAGGAAAAACCCTAGCCACGTTTTAGATGTTGTTGATATGCTGTGTGTGTGAATCTTCTGTGAGATCTAGAGGTGTTTACCTTCATACACACTTAGTGTTATCAAGATCAAGATTGATGTCAAGAACTTGGTGATCTCTTTGGTTGCTGTTTCAAGAGTTTAAAGAAAAACACAAGTAGGAGAACTTGTGGTTGCTGTGGATCAAAGAAAGAAGAAGTCCGTGGACTCGGAGCTGTCAAGTGGTCGTGGCAATAAGTTTTCTACTCGAAGTAGTAATAGGATGTTCGTGGTCTAAGTCTTATTGTACAAACTTCAATTATTTCATAGTGGATCTGTTTTACCTTGAGGATATGTAGGTTAAATCCTCCCCAGATTTTTTACCAATTTGGTTTTCCTGGGTTATCATATCGTTGTGTTATTTACTTTTTCGCATTATTTACATGATATGATTTGAATGTGTTTAACTTAGATCTTATTAATGAACTTGTTAATTAACTTGGCTTAATATTAGGTTAAACAACTTATGTTTAAGGGGTCTAAAAACGTACAGTTACCAGGAGCTCGATAGCAATTGGACAAATCACAAGTTACTGAACTATATGTGGAAGGCTGTGGAGGACTAAAAATTGGAAAATTTGGGGTAAAACAGTGAGTGCAAGGCTGACACTGAATCCACAATAGGCTGCTGCCTGTCCATAACTAGGAGCTGTGGAGCAGGAGGTGAACCAATGGATATATTTGCCATAAACCCTTCACGCTTAGTCTCTGCAATAATACCAGCGCGCACATCATTTGTGTCTAGAGAAACCCCTTGAATCTTCTTCCATATATAGTCAAAACAAGCATTTGAGCTATCTATGGCATGTCTAGCTTGGTCTGCTATGATGTTCTTAGGGTTGTAGTATGGAGAGTAAACCTAATTATGGTGAATGGGTTTGGTGACCAACCGCTTAGGTTTTGTGATGGTGGTACTGATGGTGGCTAAGGATGTAGTACTAGTAATGAAGCACAGCAAAGTGAAGTAAGAAAGAAGAAAGAGACTGATAAGAACAGCCATGGCTACAACGATATTTCTTTGCTCTCAACTAAGTATTATGAATACGTTCTCCTTTGTAGCTACTAGGGTTTCTTGTATACTGTTCTTATATATACACAAATATTCTAGATTTATCAACGTACTCCCACAACGTTTAGGATTACTCAACTTTCTTCCCAAGGAAAATAATTAATATGAAAAAAAAAAGAGGACAAATTTTCCTAGTGATATATATATATATATATATATATATATATTTATATATATATATATGGAGTACGGTTCTTATAATTTAGAACAATGCCCTTTTAGTTAACAGTGAACAAAAGCAATAAGGCTTAACATGTTGGGCAGCCTTTTTCTTAGTTAGACATGGCAAACCTGGTCGGGCTAACCAGTGACCCAACTTGCTTTTAAAAAAAATATTTTTTTTGGAAAAAATATTTTTTTTGGTAAAAAAATTAATAAAATTAAGACATGGCTGGTTCAATTATTTATTGTGAGCTTTAAAGAGTATAACTCAAACTCAATTGATAAATATAATGCATGTGATTATTATTATTATTATAATTAATCTTTTATGGTTTTTTTAATATATATATTTTTTAATTTATGTTAAAATTCAGGTATAATATATTACTCCTACGTTGGGCCTTCATTTCTGATAATTTTTTCTTAGATGTTATTTTTCCCCTTATTTATTGGTTATAATTTGGGATTTAATTAATACAGTTTACAAAAAAATTTGAATCATCAAAAAATTAACCTAATTGGTTAAAATTCGGGGCTGTCCTTAATTGAGGGTCTTAGGTAGATGTGTAAGTCAACAGTTGCCCTATAGCCACATTATATTTTGACATCTTATAATTTTCTATGTCAAACCTCATTTTTTTTAGGTTAAAATGCAAATTGCATCCTCTAAGTGCTCGAATTTGTTTCAATCCACTAACTTTACTTTTGTTCAATTGAGTTCTTTACATTTCAAATTTATTCAATTTTAGACATTCCATCCAATTTTGTTAAAATATTGCCATTAAAAAAATATTTGTCTTACATGAAAAAGTTCTATAAAATTAATAAAAATAATTCATTTAGATGTTTTAAGTGAATTTTTTCATTAGTTAATTGCATACTTAACCGAATTTTTTTTAATAGAATTGGTCGAAAACCGTGAATTGAATAAAATAGAAAATTAGAGGACTCAAACTAAACGAAAGTAAAATTAAATGACTAAAATGAATTTTAGTCAAACTTAGAAAGTGCAGTTTGCATTTTAGGTTTTTTTTTATAACAAAAAATGGTTTTGGCTTATTTCTTTTTTTGATTTTCTGCCCAACTTAGTTGTTCCTTGTGTGGATTTCAAGCTTGACGAGAACTACACATCGAGTACTATCTCCTTTCGTATGAGTGATGGTTTCCACAATCTGAAGGCAGTATGTTTGATGTGTGTAAATTAATTAACCTATGTTCGATTTTGTTGGTAGTATTCATATTAAACCATGTTTGACATAAGGAAAAATAAACCCTTTTTTTCCTTATATTTTGTGCTTATTTGTTCACCATATGTTGCAAGACCTGGTTTTTGTTTATTTCCCTCAATTTTAGAACCTGTAGATCTACCAAGTTATATTTCTTCGCTAACTCTACTGGGTGTTCAACAAAAGGCCTCCAGGAGCAACCTTAATTTCTTATTCTCAACTTATATGTCTCCTTATGTTTCCGTACAGATAAATCTTTAGGTTTTGCGGCCAAAGTGGCTTTGTTCAATTGTTGTATACTTGTATTTGGGTTAGTACGTGCACAATGGTTTATATGTTGAAGGCATCAAGTTTCAGCTTGCAGCCCCCGAATCTCCGCTCAATCAACTGACGATAGCTTGTGGTACTAATAGTACTATATATCCAAAGCAAGATCTAAACAAACAAGTAAATTGTATACCTTTGATTTAAGGAAGATGACATGCTTTTATAGTTTTTAAGTGATTCAACACCGTTTTCCCAGGACATCTTTGTCCATCAAACGACATTGAATTGATGACCTTCATAGCATTGCTGAAACAGGCCATAACCGGAATATCTTTTCTACCTTTTTTATGTTTCTGCTTTTGTACTTTACAATAGAGCCTGGTGTCTGGTGATGATGATGTTGAATAGAATATGTTTACTCATTTCTTATTGCGTTCTTATTATAATGTTTAATTAATTTATATTATATCTAAAAGTTGAAACGTAGTATTTATTGTTATTACGCTCTTGTTGAGCTATATCAGTAGCGGCATCATCCACTTATTTTTTAACTTTTATTTTCTCTTTCTAAACTTTTATTCTCTCTATTCTTAAATAAATTAAAAAAAAAAAAACCCTTATTCCTATTAGTCCACATTTACTATTACACTTCAACCTTTCCCCTTTCCCCTTTCCTCTCTATCTCTTTATCTTCCCACTACTCTCTACTTCACCTTTTTATCTCCCCACTATTCTCTATTTTACTGTTACACTTCTTTCATATAATTTATTCTCTAAATTTTATTATACATAATTTGTTCTTCCTAAAAAGTAAACAATTTCAAAAAATTATTTCCATGATCACTCTATTTTTACAAATATATAATTTTTTTTTTATGTTTTATGTTTTTTTTATTGATATTATTATTCTTTTTTGAATTGGTCCATATTTTTCTAACTATTGCTATTATTTATTATATTTTCCTAATTTTTTTTGTACGCCTAAAAATTTTAAGTTTTGAAGTTATTATTCAAATTCTCATTTTCTTAAGGAGATTATTATGATAACCAAAACTTATCCCATAATTACAATTGATATTACTCAAATAATTGATAGTACTCTCAACCAAACCTTATCTTTTTTTCATTCTTAAGTAAGTACACCGAATTGGACCAAATGGACTGAAGTGAACTAAAATGGACTAAATTAAACCAAATGGATTGAAGTGGACAGATATCAAATTACATAGATATGGATCAAATCACACTCGCTTCACGCATGCGATAAGATTCTTCTTTTTTTTGGGGGGGGGGGGGGGGGGGGGGGGGGTTTAGTGTGTCATAATTTTCATTCATCTCAATTTGAGATTTACACGTTTGTCTACTAATATTTACCCATTTGTGGACTGCTAATACAACCAAGACTGTCAAATGCTAGCTTCAAAAAATGAACAAATCCATACACGAACATGTGATTTCAATTCTATTTTGGTATTCATTTTTTAAAGCTAGCATCTGACACTTCTGGTTGTATTAGTAGTCTGCAAATGGGTAAATATTAGTAGACAGGCATGTAAACCTCAAATTGAGATGAATGAAAATTATGACACACCAAACCCAAAAAAAAGAAAAAGAAAAAGGTTTTATCGTACGCGCGAAGCGCATGTGATGAGGCTAATTTTATATTACATCGATTATACTAAAGATCCACTCTTGTGCTTTGTTTTCTTGATATGACTCACTATAAGGACTACAAGTCGTTCATTACTATCACAACGTAATTCACTGTTAAGACATATGTGAATCATGTTAGGAACATATGTCAATATAGAATTGGCTAATCCTTTGACAAAACGCACTTTACTAGTAATTGGGTAGATCTAGGATGTATTTAATACTTCAAGGAACAATGTTTCAAGTTCAAATGTTAAAGCCATGCAAGTTTGTCCAAGAATCAAGTGAAGAAGTGCTGGATTTTAAATCTCGACAGCTAGTATTTATCGAGGTTTAAAAAGCTGTTTTAGCCCGATGCTTGACAGCTTCTCAATAGATAGGTTATCTGTCGAGGTTTAAGAAAATCAGTTTTTCAGATTTGATTTCACTCCAATCCGTGAATAGATGTTTGGGCTTTCTTTTCTCACAACCCTAAACTTATATAAGGATTGTTTTAAGGGCCGTCACAGCTGATGCAACTAAATGCAAAAGTTTTTCACAAGCATATTGTGAACCGGAGACATATGCCCTAGTTCATCTTTCTCTTTAAGAAGCTACTGTGTTTGTACACCGTAGGGTTTTGTAACCAAGGAGTTTCGTGATCTTCATCGTGTTGATGAACTGAAGAAATTTGCAGCCAACATCTTTCTCAAGTTGGTGAGTAAGCCGCGTACTGGGATCCACGCATTGAATTGGTTAATCACATACTAGGAGCCGTGCATTGAAAGGAGAGATTGTCACTACAGAGCAAGTCCAATTGGGTATTGGGGTAAGGTTCAACTGTAGGTTGGTATAAGGTACTAGGATTCCTTTACTTGTAACTACTTGTTGTAATAATAGTGAATTCTCGGGAGTGGTGACACTACAAAAAAACTAGACTATTGTGGCGGGCCAAAACCGCCGCGAAAGCCCAAAAAACTGCCGCTAAATGACCATTGGCCTATTGCGGCGGTTCCTCCCGCCAGCCTTGCACTGCCGCAATAGTTCTATTACGGCAGTAACAAAAAACGCCGCCGTAAATACACCTTTTAGTGGCGATTTTGGTTTTTTGCGGCGGGCAGAAAACCGCCGCCATATGTTGTCAAAATTCGTGTAATTTGACTTTTAGCGGCGGGAAAAAGGCACCACTATAGAGAACCAATTAAAACGGACTCATTGCACTTTTAGCGGCGGGTAGAAACGCCGCTATATGTGTAAACCTTTAGCAGCGGGGCAAAAACGCCGCTATAGGGCTTCATTTAAATCATAATATATGCACCTTTAGCTGCGTTTTTTGACCGCTGGTATAGATTTTTTTTATTTTTTTTTATTTTTCAGCAGGTATTAAAACCACTATTTTTTTTACAAACCTATTACAAAGAACTTGTAATAGTTTTAGCTCTACTAACACAATACCACAAATGCAACAAATTAACAACACCACAAATGTCTCCAAACTAACGTAATATTAACATAAAAATATATTGTCAAATACATATAACATTGTCTATAACCATTATCAAAGTTCCAAAGTATTTAAACAAATCTTTCAACACTTTTGCAAGAAGATGCCCTTGGTACACTTTTGCAAGAAGAACCAATAGTCCCAACTCCACGCCTGCTGGTAATAGTATACTTAGTAGTGGTCACTCGTTCTACAACTTTTTGATTCAACCTGGCGAAAATAACAATACAGTGAGATCAATATCTCATCAATAATCTGAGAAAAAATAAATAAATAAATAACTAAAAAAAAGAAGAACAAAAAAGGGAAGAAACATGGAACTTCCTCTTCAATACAACCCTCTAATCGGTGCAAGCACCTCAAGCCACATAGGCTCTCATATGAGTGTTTTTCAGCAATGTGCAAGAAACAATTAAACAAAGCAGAAATAATTACCTTAGCAATGTGCAAGAAACAAAGCAGAAACTAATTACCTAAACTGTTGCAACAGCTTCCACAGCACCTGAGGCACCTAGTAGGTGACCGGTCATGGATTTTGTAGAGTTCACTCTTAGCTGCAAGAATTAGAACTCAAACTAAGTAATCTCATATTGTAAAATTTGATAATAAGAACTAGATAAATTTGATATTTAAGTAATCTCATATTGCTTGCTGTGTCTCATAGAAGAATAGCTTTATTTAATTTTGATGGATGGCTTATTTGATAGCAAAAAACTATAGGAGAGGGGAAAATATATAGAAACAGTCAAAAGGAAAAGATGAGGCTAATACGCAAGTACCAGCATTATCAAACTCTTCTAAGAGAAATACCCCAGCTCCATCTCCAATAACAAACCCATCCCTATTCTATTCACATGCAAAATTATATCTCAATTCATGACTTACAAGTAGGTGAAGATATGGGTGAAATCTAGAATTCTAAATTGGAGTTAATGGTAATGTGACACAGAATAATTCAAACCAATTCAGCAATTAGATGGGATATTTTCTTTTTTCTTTTTTCTTTTTTCTTTTTTCTTTTTTTTTTTTAATTTTTTTTTCTAAAATTATATATATTTTTTAGTTTTAAAAAGCTAACCTTCAAGAGGAAGAGCTAGTTGGCCTTGAGGTTGAGGACCATAGGCATCGTTTCCTACACAAGGAAGAAGAAAAGGGTCAAAAGTAGAATAGTATCTCATAAGAAACTAATGACTAGCTTCAAAAGTTTGGTACTAGGGAGATAATTTCAAACAATTTTAAGGAGAAGAAACTAACTAGAGAGAGGTTTTGAAACTCTAAGACTCATCATTATTGGACTCATCATCATTGGACTCATCATCATCGCTAAGCTCTTCATCATCGATAAAGCCTTGTTCAAGCAATTCATCCTCACTGATCAACGGTGTATCATAAATGGTTCCTTCTTCATTAACTCGAGCCCAAGCATGGTTGTCATTTACATCATCACATGCATCATCAGTAGTTATATTGTAAGGGATATTCTCAAGATAGGTACCCACTTCATCATCATCATCATCATGTGAAGTATTAATACCAACATCAAACTCCTCCCTAGGTTTTTTTTTTACCACCACCGCCCAATCTTTATGTCTCACATCTTCCACGTAAAACACTTGTGAAGCTTGAGATGCTAATACATAAGGCTCGTCAATCAATCGACCACTCGTGTGTATCAATCATGAAAAATTGACAAGGGGAAATCCAAACTCATCTTTTTTGCATCCTCTCCCACTAATAACGTCAACCCATTGACATTTGAATAGTACATATTGATACTTGTCAAAGTAGTTCAACTCAATAATATCAATTAGTACACCATAATAAGTAGCACCACCTTTAGTAACAACACAAACTCCACTGTTTTGAGTTTTCCTAGTTGCCTTAGAGTCTTTGGTGCGAAACTTCACACCATTTATAACATAACGCTTCAACTGTTTTGCTTCATTATCTAGATATCGAGCAAGCCATATGACTTTATCAGAGAGTTTCTTTTTCTCAGATGCATCCATTGACATCACCTAATATAGACAATGACGTTTACTATAAGTATGCTATCTAAAGTGTTACAACCAAGTTTTATATATAGACATTGACATCACCTATTATAAACAACCAAGTTTTATATATATGCTTTATTTACATAGTTCCTAAACTAGCCGCAAAATTTCTCCATGTGCTACTTTTGAATAACATCATTGGTTACATGAAAAGGGAAATCAACCTTGATATCCACTATGTGTAGACTATGTAGACAAACGTGTTAGTGTTAAGTTAGAATATTGTACTTGAATGCCATGAAAGGACACGCAATGACATATTACTTACTCACAAAATGGGGTGATTTCTTCACATGCAATTGAATAGCACATAACGATGTGCTTAGATCCATGAATTTGAATCTAGTGTAATGCTCACCACCACACCCATGGATTCCGCAACATTCCTTACAGGCCAATTGAATGCAGTTTCAACAGATTTAAAATAGCGTAAGCAGAATGCTAAGCATTCCTCTGCTATATACCCTTATGCAATGGAGACTTCTGGATAAGTTTTATTATGCACGTAAGACTTAAGTCTTGACAAGTACCTATTGGAAAACCCAAGATCAACAACGGGAAATTGGTGTGAAAAATAATTAATTAGTTAGACAAAGTTACTATACGTGTTACCTCTCTATGGGATACATCCAATGATAATGAACTAGGCCAACAACTTTGGCTTCGCTAGCCAAATGCATGACTAGATGTACCATCACTGTAAAGAAAGAGGGAGGGAATATCCTTTCCAACTCACACAATGTCACTGCAATTCTCTTCTCAAGAGCCCCAAGTTCATCCACATTTAGTACTTTGGAACATATCTCCCTAAAGAAACAAGATAAGCCAATTAAAGGCCTACTCACTTCGGGGGGCAATGATCCGCGTAGTGCTATCGGAAAAAGTTGCTGCATTAAGATGTGATTATCATGGCTCTTCATCCCACTAATCTTGCATTCTTTGAGTTTAACGCAACGTGATATGTTTGAAGAATATCCATCTGGCACTCTTACATCCTTCAAAACTTGCTGAAAACCATCATTTTCACTGGCATTCATATGGTAGCAGTCATGTGGCATATGTGTCTTATCATTCCCAACAT
Source organism: Notholithocarpus densiflorus (assembly GCA_030021035.2). Taxonomy (NCBI): domain Eukaryota; kingdom Viridiplantae; phylum Streptophyta; class Magnoliopsida; order Fagales; family Fagaceae; genus Notholithocarpus; species Notholithocarpus densiflorus. The sequence continues at coordinate 15,369 of JARYZH020001075.1, read as the reverse complement.
TTTTCAAGTGAAGTTCACTTCTTATACCCATATCTTTTAAGTCTTGATGTGCCTTCAAGTTATCCTTTGTCTTGCCATACAAGTTCAACAATGTGCTGATTATATTATCGACTACATTCTTTTCAATATGCATCACGTCAAGATTGTGATGTAACACATGGTCCTCCCAATAAGGCAAGGTGAAAACTATTCTTCTCTTCTTACACACAGTTAAGGCTTCCTCCCCTCTTTTTTCTTTTATTGGGCAAATTAACTGTTTTCTTCTCAAACACATGATCGACTACAGCATCCGTTTGTAACATGATTTCCCCTCCGGATACCGTAATAGGAGCTGATCTCGTATCAACATGCCCATCAAATGATTGTTTTTGCTTATGAAATTTATGAACATTATCCAAGAATTGCCTATGTCCAATGTAACTAAATTTCCTTCCATATTTCAACCAACGAGACTGACTATCATAGTTACAAGGGGGACATGCAAGAGCACCTTTGGTACTCCAACTTGAGATATCACTATATGCAGGAAAATCATTTATGGTCCATAATAATGTAACATGCATTTGGAATGATTTTTGGAAGACACATCAAACGTTTTTACTCCAACATCCTATAACTCCTTCAGTTCTTCTACTAGGGGTTGTAAGTACACATCTATATCGTTCCCGGGCGAGGTTGGACCGGGAATCAATAATGATAGCATGAAAGAAGACCTTTTCATGCACATCTATGGAGGGAGATTGTATGCGATCAAAATGACAGGCCATGTACTATAAGTACTACTCATATTTCCATACGGGTTGAATCCATCGGCTGAAAATCCAAGCCTCACATTACGAGGCTCGGATGAGAACTCTATGTACTTAGAGTCAAATGATTTCCAAGCTTCATAATCAGCAAGATGCCTTAGTAACCCGTCATTCACACGACCTTTGGCATGCCACTTTATATGATTGGCTGTTTCAAGAGACATAAATAGTCGTTGCAATCTTGGCTTTAAGGGGAACCACCATAGGATCTTTGCAAGTTTCTTTTTTTTTTTTTCTTGGAGGAAGCATTAGTACTTTGTTGACCTTTAGACTCATTACTTTCCCATCTTGAACGGTTACAGTTCAGACAAGCTTCAAGATTGGCATTCTCCTTCCAATATAAAATACAATCTTTAGGACAAGCATGAATCTTCTCATAGCTCAAGCCCAAATCCTTAATAATCTTCCTAGTTTCATAACAATCTTTTGGCAACTTAACATTTGAAGGAAGAAAATCAAGCAAAAATTGTAGCAACATGGTAAATGATTTGTTGGTCCAACCATTAAGACACTTCATGCGGTACAAATGCACAATGGCTGACAATTTCATAACAAGGTTGATTAGCATCTTCAAGCAATTTCATAAACCAAAGTGTATCTTCATTAGGACCTTCTGTGGGTTGTTGCACAATAGGGATTTCTTCCATTGGCCCAGACACCGTATCTTGTATGGGGAACATGTCATGCAACATGTCACGAAGATTGGCATACTCTATCGGGTTTTCTTGGACGTGACTATTAGGAATTTCAGAAGAAGTCTGTGCAGATGATGATTCCTCATTAAAAACCCAAGGGTTATAACCCTTACAAACCCCTTTTGACACTAAGTGAGCCCGTATGACATCTATAGGCCACGAATTTGTATACACACATTGTTTACACGGACATGAAATCGTTCCATCCGGGTGTGCATGGTTAGATGCAAAATTCGAAAACTGTTGGACTCCATCTAAATATTCTCGCGACCTTCTATTCGTAAGTTTCATCCAACTCCTATCCATTGCTATAAAGTGGTTTACAAGAAATACCTATAATGTCATTTCATGAAAGCACAAAGTAAGAGTTAACACACATTTCATTTACACAATTTCACTTTAATTTAAGAAACAAATCATCTTTAATCATTCACTTTCAGTTATGTTCCTAACAAAACAATGAATTTAAACGCATAGAGAAGTTATCAATACATTTGGTAACTATAACATCATTACTAGCAATAGCCTAAAATGAATTAATCAAATAAAAATAACTCAACAAGAATCATCCAGTATTACACAAAACAGTCAACACTCCTAATATCAAATAAAACCACCTTATTACTCCATTCAAGCCACCTACTTGCCCCAATTCAACAACCCACCACAACCAGAGAGAGAGAGAGAGAGAAAGAGAAAGAGAGCACCTTAATTATTTCACCAACATGGATTGAGATCCTGTATCTTCCCAACAGTACTACTGCAATTTACTCTTCTATATATGTCACCACTCACCTGTAAAAAGCAAAGGAGACTTGACAATGACAAGACACTATATAGATATCAATACTACAAATGTCTCCAAGGCCCCATAAATGAAGAACTCTCACTATTACTCTATGTGTAAGACACAATTGTTTTAATCCTAATGTCAACCAGACAACCAAACATCAACATTGGTTAAGTATTATTTATAGATAGCCGCACAAGGAGACAGAACCCCAAATCCCACATATATACACCAACTACCAAAGAATTAGCAAAAAACTACCAAACTAAGGACACCAACTAAACTAAACCCAGAAAAGACCAAAACTTTATCAACCTTTAACATCATCAGCAACCACAAATGCAGAAAATACTAAGAAATAAGCTAAAATGTTGTCAAGTTCACAGCTGAGATACTCAATCTACCTTTACCTGACTAATCTGAAATGATCTAGCACCATACACCAAAGCTCAAAACCAAGTCACTTACATGACACTTTTAACCTCATTCAAACTTTCAAACAAAATTTAGAACCATCACATTTTTGTATAGTATTCACCATCATATCTCCAACATAACAATTAAAACACCAAAAAAAAAAAAAAAAAAAAAAAAAAAAAAAAAAAAAAACACAATAAATTAACCAAATAGATCTCAGAAAATTAACCAAATAAATTAACCAAAAACACAATAATTTAAACAAAACCAGCACATACCTTATCAGTTCGCTCTTTCTTAATAGCCAATCTTAATAGTTTCGTCGAACTTCTTCGTGGCACTAGCCTAAAAAATAATTAGAAACATCACAAAGATTTTAGCAATAATGTTTTTTTTTTTTTTTAATGAATTAAAATGCAACACTTATGATCAGATTAGTTGCAACAATTATCAAATATCCTCAAAAAACCAAATACAAAAGGAATCCAAAAAAAATTACTCCTAACTTAAAAAAAAAATCTACTTTCTTTTATACAGGTTTTTCTTTTTGTTAACCAAAGGAAAGTGCTTAGGGGAAAAACCTATGTTCAAAGAAAGAATATATCCTAGAGTCTTCTTTTAAAAGCTTATGCTGTCCATGGTAATCCACTTTCTTTCTTGATATTTCTATTCTCTATTGAGACATTTTTTTAATTTAGTACCATTTTCTATTGAGAGATAAAATGAGAATTTCTTACAACCACTTAGCAGCAACGGGGGGAAAATTCTAATAAGCACTTGAGTGCGAGCATCCAACTTTGAACCTGAGAAACTGGCTTGAACCCAGGAGAATAGTCACAATCAGTTACCATCCTAAAAAATTTTGGAATTTCAAAAATGAATTGAAATGTTGGTTTACCTATTCACTAGTTAATGCAATACAACTAAAACAGAGTTACAGGTTATACACAAATCTTTTTATATTCTCCTAGTCTTAGAGTTTGTTGCGCCCTAAATTTGAATGAGAACATAATAATCCAAAAAGATTCCAATTGAAGCATGAGTTCATGAATATGATAAGGGAATTACTGCAATGAATTTTTTTTATTTTTTATTAAGTAATGAAAATTTTATTGAATGAAATATAATGCTCGAACATATCTAACAAAGTAAAATAGGGCACAGAATGAAAAGCAACACTCCAATCCAACAAAGTGTGAAGGAAAAAAGATTTAACTTGAAGAATAGACAGTCCACATCCCTCAAAGCTTTCTGTTCCCACCAAAGAAACCGTATTAATGCGGCAATGCCCTCCAAAAAGCTATATTATGATGCCTACCGAAAGTACCCTGCCATGTGGCTAAGATATAGAGAACATTCTGTGGCATAACCTATTGAAATCCAAACAAACAACACACCATTTTCCATAGCTCATAAGCTATAGGACAATAAAGAAGGAGATGATCCACCAACTGCAATGTTACCTAAATTGAGAAAGGAACTGCTATTGGCAGATGATCTCCTAAGCATAGTCTAACTTTTAGCCACACATCCATGCCTAAAATTCCTTTTAGGTGCTTCTGCTGGGGCAAGTTATTGATTGCATAACTATTTACCAATTTCTATTAGCTTTGCACAAAACCTTCTCAGAAGGTCAGTCAAAAAATCAAAAGAGGTTAATAAATGAATGTTAGAGCCCAAAAGAAGCACAACCCTAAATTGCTTCATCAAAAAGAATTGAATAATACAATTAATTGAACCTAAGATAGGATAACACAGGGGACTTAAGTTCTTTAAGTTCTATACAACACATATGGTCAAACTAGCAGTATTCTCTTCAATTCATAAATTGATTTCTTTGAACTTCATGAATATTAAAATATGTGCAGCTACACTTATAAGAGTGGCATATATGTGTCTAAAATGAGAAATCATTGAAGTTCCAACATTTTAAAATTCTTCCAAAAGGTCACACCATCTCTGAATGAAAAAAAAAGATTAGAGGCTTATTATGGGATGGAACCGAGAGAGAGGGAGAGTACCTTTGGATTGGGAGATGGAGAAGCAAGATTCCTTGCACAATGAGTACAGATCAATCAAAAAAAAAAAACTTACGGATCAGAATGATGTCGGCGGTGAAGGGTGGTTTTGTCGAGCTCGGGGACGGAGCGGAGGGTGGAGATGTTGGTGGCGGAGCAGAGGGTGGTTTTGTCGAGCTTGGGGATGGAGTGGAGGGTGGAGATGTTGGTGGCGGAGCAGAGGGTGGCGGAGCGGGCGAAGCTCGGCGAGGATTTGGGATTGAGAGTTTGGAGAGAGTGAGAGTTTCGGATTGAGAGAGAGTGAGAGTGAGAATGATAAGTGGGAAAAGTGAAAACCTAAGAGGGAAGACGAAAATAACAGAGGGAAATTTTGGGGGTGGAAATTTAAAGGACTATAGCTACTGTCTAACCCGCCGCTATTACTAAGGAAAAACGCTGCAAAAAGGAGTCCCTATTGCGGCGGTCATACAAAACACCGCTACAGCTCGCATATTGTGGCGTTTTTCTCTACCGCTGCTATAGCATCTGTGCAAAATGGTGTATTTATTGCAGCGGGTTCCAGGAGCGCCACTATATCTATGTCACCGCCTCTAAAACATATATATGGCGGCGGTTTTATGTCCTGCCGCTATAGGACGCTGCAAAAGACTATACCTATTGCGGTGGTCCCAAAAAATGCCGCAATAGGTGACATATAGCAGCGTTTTTTGCACCCGCCACAAAAAAACCATCGCAATAGTCCAGTTTTTTTGTAGTGTGACCTTAAAATCACCCGGTGGAGTTTTTGTCGTTTAGGTTTTCCCCATTCGTAAACAAATCACCGTGTCAATTTATTTTCCGCTGCATTTTAACTTAGTTAGTGATTTGTTTGTGCTACCACGCTTATTGTATGCTAATTGAATAATTAATTAACTTGGCTAATTAATTGATTAATTTATCACAAGGGGTCAATATATTCTTGGCCTATCATTCACAATGATTTTCTTTTTCACTACAAGTTATAAACAGACGATCCAAAGATATAATAAAAGATTTTTCTTCTAACCAACTCAGACTTCACTAATACATGGATTTGCCCCTATATATCTTCCAAACGAAAAGCAGAACCTTAAAAGGTAAAGGTAAATGCTAAAGTTTTGGACATTCTCCATTGACCACGTAAATGGAAAGTTGAATTGTATATTCCATGACAGAGTAAATTTGGAGGACGTGTTAACCTTACGCATTTTCTTTTAAACTCTTACATATAATCAATTAGTCCAATAAAGGTTTATGTATAAACAACAATTTTGATGACAACTGGAAAGCAATGGCAATAGGGAATCAGGCAATCACCTTGCTTTTATCATTCAACCTGTTTTGATGACTTCAATAGGGTTGATTGGTTGAGAGGTTGAAGTGTGAAAGAAGAGGCAAAAATAGCTGAGATGTTGTCCACCAGCCTTTAAGCTGACTTTTCATTGACAGATGCTGAAGAAACAATCTGTACAGCTTCTTGGTTGAGAATAACATCCCATAGCTGAAAAGAAAAGAAATGAGCATCACATACAACGTAAAGTAACTATATTATTCATAAGGCTAGATAAATGTGCTCAAACTTATGCCATCACCATTATGCTAGACTTCTCAAAACATTTTTACCTTATACTATGCAATAAATTTCAAAAAACATCACAGAAAATGTTCTTGTTATTTATATTCATTCCAAAATTTCTGTACACTAGATGATATTACCTTAAGGGATGGTGATTTCATTCAAGAACTTGCTTACCACTCAAGAGCTCTATATCTGACAACTTAGTATTTTGTCATTCTAAAATATCTACTCACAATGACAATGGAAATTATAATGAGTTGCGAATAAGAGGAGGAGGGGGGGAACTGAGCCATTGTGTGCTTAAGAGAAAGTTCGAAGGTCCTAGCCTAAGAGAGGGAAAGAGAGAGTTGGAACCATCATCAAGAAAATGCATACCCCATCTGTTGCCAATATGACCAATTTATCTCTGCTAGTTATGTTCCTTATTGTCACACCTGGCACAGAAATAACCCCAAATTCCTTCAGGTTGTAGTCACCCAAGGCTCTTTATTGTGCCTAAAGAACTTAATATCTGCTCATTCTCCTTCGCTTCCTTTCCAACTTTTCTGCAATTTTCCTTTCAACGTCATTCTTATAATTTCTCTTTTTCTTGATTGGTACACTTCTTGTGAATTCAACAAGAAAGGAGGGAAAAATCACCATCACCTCTACAACCCGATCTTACCCACCCACAATTACATCAGCTGCTTTATAATAACTTTGTTAATTATTTGAAATTTTATCTAACATACAATATATCCCAAAACTTGTAAATTTAAGATTATAAAGTTAGATTCTTTTCATTTTATCTATCAGCTAAACCAAGATTTATTGTTTCAATAGAACCCCATTGGATTCTCAATAAATAAATAAATAAATAAATAAATAAATATATATATATCTTTAAACCTTTAAGCACTAACCAGCCATAATTGGAACAATAAAGCCAATTCTAATGCCATATGAAAACATAATCATATTGTTGATTTAATTCACAAAAACATAGACTTTATAACTGTTGTAGGATCTATTCAAATAAAATAACACAAACCCACATAGACACATGCTAATTCAAAAGAACAAATAGACTCAAATTCAAAAATAATGAGAAGATTGAGGAGTTCTCCCCACTCACCCCGTACCCAATACTTATAAGAAAAATCAACAATAATCATTTGAAATCGTATATATCTACTTTTACAAATGGGTTGCCCCCCAAAAAAAAGGAAAAAGGGGAAGAAAAAGCAACAAAATAAAAAATGACATTGAATTTAGGGTTTTATCATTTTGAGTCTTGCCTTTAACAATATCAAAAACATTTGAAAATTTTGGGAGAGCAAGAGCTCTTGAAGAACGATAGAGAGAGTGCTGAGAGAACACTAGAGAGATAACCATCTAATTATTTATTTTATTTTATTGTATGTATACGCTTACCTACTCTGCCGATAACTAGTATCCATTAGAATTAATCAAAGGGTCAAGATTAAAATACCACCAAATTTACAATTAAGATTCTGGTGGGTACCATACCCATTAAAAAATAGTAGGGATATAATAGAATGCCCCTTTAAAGATTTCAAAAAATGGCTAGCTCAAAAACAAAAAACGATTTCAAGAAACGGCAACAATATTTTGGGGGTGTTTGGTGAGTGTTTCTAAATAACAATTTTCAGTTTTTAAACAATATTTCACGTATTTTCACACACTTTTTCACCCACATGTATTTCTACAAAAAATTTTAAACAATAATTTTTAATTTTTAAACACATATACCAAACGGGCTCTTTATCTTCCAAAAGCCAGTTTTAAAGATTTCATCAAAGGTCAACTGTAAAGCATATTATCATGGAAAGACAATTTTAAATATTTTAATAAGTACCCGATAAGAATTTAGCAGACCTAACACTCAGATCTAATCTTCAGACTTTTTTTTTTTTTTTAATTTTTTTTTTTTGAGAACCCAATCTTCAGACTTTATCCTCCTATTCTATATAATGTAGCAGAAGATGAAAACCATATATATATATAGAAGGTCAAAGTGTGAGTATATCTCAATGGACAACAGAATGAATTTTCCAGCAGAGACACACAGTCACAGAGCCCCTGTGAATACTGAGTTTTGTTTGTCTTTGGCAAACCAAGTTTTACTAAAAGAGGTTGCAAAAAGCTCCAATTTTGTATCCTCCCCTATACTGTTGCATCTTATCTTGAGCCTTGTTGCTACGGGATCAAGAGGACATACAAGGGAGCAACTTCTTTTGCTTTTGAAATCAACAAGCATCGAAGAGATAAACTCATTGTCTTCGCAAATTATAGCTTCAGCCTCACTGTATGAGGGACACAATAAGTTCAATGGAGGTCCGATTTTGTCCATAGTCAATGGCGCTTGGGTGGATCAAGGATTCATTTTGAAGCCTTCCTTTGCAGGGATAGTCCAAGGTCTATAGGAGGTTGACTTTCAAAACAAAGTATGTTCCGTTTTGCTCATATTTTTTCTTTTTTCAAATTTTGGTGTTGTCAACTTGTCATACAACTACCTACACCAATTTTATTTTATTTTATTTTTTTATTTATTTATTTTTTTTATGGAGGGGGGTGTTCGTTCTTGGAAATACATTGAAATATATCGGACATATTAGAAAAAATATATATATATATATATAAATAATATTGAACAGATGAGGCAAAGTAGTTAAAACTTAGGTTCTAAGTTTGGTTTTTTTTTTTCTCCCCCTTTTTTTTTTAATAATATAAGGTATGATCAAAATTGTTGAGTTTTTAGGTGAGAAAAATCAAGTTTTATTTTGATAGATGATTGAATAGAAATATATTACAGAATAATTATTTTGTGTTTTTTATTTTATTTATAATTTGTTAATGTGAATATAACTAGTTTGGATTTTCATGTATTTATTAATTTATTTTTGAATTTTAGTATTTTGAAAATTTTGAATTTTGAAATTTGTATAGCCTTAAAAAATGATTTCATAGTTTCGAGCCTGCCACCAGTATTAATAATTTAGTGCTTATGTAAACTAAAATTTTAGGTTTGACAATATATCATAATATCCATCACATATCACAACACCAAGAGAAGCTTAAATTTCTTCCATATAAAATAATTAAAATGATATATATCATTTTGCTTACATCTTATTACCACTGCCATTACAGTTTTTTTTTTTTTTTCTTTGAAGCACCAAATTGCATTTAATATTATATCCAATATACTAAAGATCCACTTTTGCGCTTTGTTTTCTTGATATGACTCACTATAAGGACTACAAGTCGTTCATTACTATCCCAACGTAATTTACAACGATTTTCCTTTTCACTAGAAGTTATAAACAGATGATCCAAAGATATAATAAAAGATTTTTCTTCTAACCAACTCAGACTTCACTGATACATGCATTTACCCCTATCTTCCAAACGAAAAGCAGAACCTTAAAAGGTAAAGGTAAGTAATAGAGTTTTGGGCATTCTCCATTGTAAAGTTGTGATTTACAATTATGTTTTTGTTAACTTTAATTCCGTGTCAAATTTGATTGTATTTTTCTCAATAATTTCTCTGTATGTTTGTGGGATTTAATGTAAGGATTGAGTGTGAGAGTTTGGTAAAGAATTGTGAAGATAGTGAAGTTTGTGACTTGCCGCGAGTGACTCGCGAATGGAAAACCTGCGAAAGGTTACGTGAAAAGCACATGAGGGAATCTGAACAGTCTTTTACCAAGTTGTATTTTGCGAGTCACTTCACGACTTAGCTAACTCGCAAGTGACCCGCGAAAGTCTCTGTCTGGATAACATTTTTAGAGTGTTTTCCTCATTTCTTTACCCACACCATATAAGCCCACATTACCTACAAAATTATAAGGAGACTTTTAGAGAGAAAACCCTAGTAATATACTTGAGAGTTAGAGATTGTAAACCCACAATCAGCTACACAATTTCTCTTAGTTTTCCTCTACTCCTACCCCCTCCAACTACAAATCCTTGAGAGGTTCTAACCCAAACACTTACCTCACTCAATCTAAGTGTAAAAAGAAGTTTTAGTGCGTGTGGGAAGTATTGGAAGAAGCCATCAATTGGTGGATGCAATTTGGAGCTAATTGCGGGATCCGAATAACTAGTGAAGAAATGACTCGATAAAGTTCGTTGGGGGCTGGAACATGGAGGGTTCAAATACAGTGGGTAGATTAGGCTTGGAGGGTCTTTTTGATATCCTTGTACTAAAACTTTATTCACTAGTGGATCATTTCGGCTTAGAGTGCCGCGGAAATATTTTTTGCCGAGTACTTCAGTTTCCTCTTCAAAAACACATCTTGGTGTTATCTCATTGTTTGCATCTCTCTTCCCTTACTTTTTAAGCTTTACATTTATTTCTTATGGTATATGCATATGCTTATGGTATATGCATATGCATATGCTTTAGGGTAAAGGCAATCTAGCTGTAAGTTTTAATTTAGGAATCTAAACAAGCTATAGTGTTTTGCATTATTTGAACTTTCATCTATCAACCACGTAAATGGTGGTCTGAAAATGATTGATGTTGCGTTAATCATAACAGTGCATTTCAATAAGTTATGAAATTTATTGTGTTGTACTAGCATTTTTAGTTTATTTTTGTTGACAACAGGTTTGACTCATGCTTTTTTGAAGGCTGATGAAGTAACTCGAGAAGTCAATTCTTAGGCTGAAAATGCAACCAATGGACTAATCAAAGAACTTTTGCCATTGGGATCCCTAACCAATGAGACAACACTTGTCCTTGCAAATGCACTCTACTTTAAGGGAGCCTAGGCTAAAATGTTTGATGCATCCATGACCACACCAAAAGACTTCAATCTTCTCAATGGACAGAATACCATAGTTCCCTTCATGACTAGTAATCCATATGAAAAACATTTTTATAAATCCTTTGATGATTTTAAGATACTTCAAATCCCCTACCAATGTGGTCAAGAACCTCAAAAATTTTCAATGTACTTTTTCCTTCCAAATGCGAAAGACGGCTTGCCAAATCTAATTCAAAAGTTTAGTTCAAACCCTGGATTCTTAAATCAGCACTTCGAGCTAGGACTAGAGGAAATTCCAGATCCCCAGATTTAAGTTCTCTTTTGAGTTTGAAGTTTCGGATATCATGATAGAAATGGGCCTTAACCTACCTTTCCAACCTGGAGAGCTGATAGAAATGGTAGATTCTCCCATTAGGCACAGACTTTTTCTCTCAAAAATATTCCATAAGGCATATATTGAAGTTAATAAGGAAGGTACAGAAGCCGCAGCTAGCACAACACGTTTTCTACTTCAGTGTGCTAGGCATCCTACTCCAAGATTTGTGGTTGATCATCCTTTTATGTTCATGATAAGGGAAGAAACTTCAAAATTTTTATTCTTTATTGGAGTAGTGCTTAACCCACTTTAGTGTTGAGATTTATTCCTATACTAATAGGAGTTCAACATTTGGTTCTAGCTAGGGATGTGCAAGTTCAAATTACACCATAAAACACGCGGGCTATAGTCATGTTTTTTTTAGCCGCATTTGCAAAAACGCGGCTACAGGCGGGCTATAGCCGTGTTTTTAGTAAACACGGCTTAAAGTATTCACCAATAGCTGTGTGTTTAAAACGTAGCTATAGGATACGTCTATAGCCGCATTTATAGGTGTTTATTGTCGCGTTTTTTGGTTAGGACCTATTGCCATGTTTGGAAAACGTGGCTATAAGACTAGCCAAATAATCTTTTTTTTTTTTTAAAACTACCTATGGCCGCATTTGGAAAATGCAGCTTTAGCTTACCTATAGCCGCATTTTCTAAACGCGGCTATAAATTTAGTCTATAGCCGCTTTTATAAGTCGCGGCTATAGGCAAAGCTGAAGCCACATTTTAAAAACGCGGCTTTAACTTTGCCTATAGCCGTGGTTTACAAAAGTGGCTTTAGGCAAAGTATAAATACAACCACTAAAAGAATATCAAACCCTTATTTCACCAAAACACCTCACCCTAATGAGACTATGACAAAGAACACCAACAGATCCAAATTCACCGCTAAAATCTGATCAACAACGCCACCGCGATGACTCACTTCTGATTCTTCTTCTTCTTCATCTTCTCTCACTCTTCCATGGCATCTTAACCCTCATAACAATTTAGTCAACTCTCTAATCGGAAAGAAGCTCTCCATTCAACCCTCCACTTCCAAACCTCTTCTCTCCAAGCATCACCCGCCCATTGCCACCATCTTCTCTAGCCTCCCAACTCGGTAATTTCGGATTCTCTCAATTTCTATGAATGTATGTGTTGGTTTCGTGGAAATGATTGATTTTTTTTTTTTTTTCAGGAAACCAGAAGGGGCTTCTTATGAGAAAACCCCAAAGTGAGTGAGAAATTTCAATTTTTATTTATGTGTGCTTTAGTTTATGTGGTTGGAGTTTTTGTTTTGTTTGTTGGGTGAGTGATTGTTTGGGATTGGGGTGTGAATAGATGGTCGGCGAGGGCGATAAAGTCGTTTGGGATGGCGGAATTGGAGGCCGGGAAGCTCAAGTATCCAAATACCGGGACTGAATCACTTCTCATGGGGATTTTGGTTGAGGGTTAGTGATTTTTGACAACTCTAAAGGTTGCTCTTAGCTTGCATTGTTTAAGAACATACTTGTATATATTTTTTTATAACTTTTGGCTTAAATTTAGAAGCTGAGACACAATGGAATATGAAAAGTTTAAGTCTTTTGTAGGAGAAATCTATATATATAATAATAGAAGAAGCTGAGAGAAAATCCAATTAGATTTCAATTGAATTATCAATTTTGCGCCACGTGTTTTTTTTTTTTTGGGTCAAGTGAGTTAATTGAATTCTCAATTTTGCGCCATGTGTCTTATCTAAATTTTTAAAATTTTTGTGCCAAAATAAATAATACATTAACACCTAATACAAAAACCAAGAAGACCACAAAAATATCCTAAACAAGAACATTTCACCTGGACACTTCTATGTAGACTCTCAAGCTCCTCTCTCTCTCTCTCTCTTAAATATTTCTCTAAATATAATATTATATATATATATCTATATATCTATATAATAATAATAATAATAATAATAATAGATGAATCTGAGAGAAACTCAAATTAGGTGTCAAATGAAGTTCTAATTTTGCACCATATGTCTCAATAAATTTTTCTAAATATAAGTGTCAAATGGGGACCACACCAAAATAAATGTTCAGATTTCCTCAAATCAAGAATGAATCTTTAATGACTCTCTTTGTCTTTTCGCTCTTCACATTTCTGTATTTTCTTTTTTCACATTAATCTCAATCACTCTAAAACTCATTGTCTCAGTTCTAAAGAGAATGTCTCTTAGGCTGCGTTTGGTTCAATGTAAATCAAATTTCAAGTGTAAAATGAATGCAGGGGAAAGTGAATTCCTGTAAGAAAAATAAAATTCGGGTGTTTGGTTGTGCAATGGAAAATAGTCCGGAAAACGACTTTCGGTGTTTGGTAACATTCTAAAAATGCTATTTTCCTACAAATTTTTCACATTTTCTCAGCCATTTTCTTAGCATCCAAACAAATTTTATTAAAGAAAATTTCAATATATACACTTAAAGAAACAAAAATCTGCTCAAAACAATTCATTAAACTAAAAAATTTGGTTAAACTGAGAGAGGGAGGAAGAGAGAGTGATTGAAAACTGAGGGAAAGAGAGAGATTGGTCATGGGTCATGAGAGACGAGATCGAGACGACGAGATTGGCCATGGGCGATGAGATTGAGACGACGAGATCGACGGCACCGATGAGCTTTGGGTCGAGAACGAGAACGAGAATGAGAACGAGAACGACAGTGCCAATGAGCTTTGGGTTGAGAACGAAAACGAGAACGACGGCGTCGATGAGCTTTAGGTCAAGAATGAGATCGATTTTGGGTGGATCGGTCTTGGGTGGTGACGATTTAGATGGCGGCGCCGATGCTGGGGTGCGATCTCAGTGGGACGATCTCGGCAGTGTGAACTCGACGGCGCGATCTTGCCGGTGCGTCTGGGGTTGGGGCGCGATGATGATCTCCCTCTCTACTCTCTCTTCTTTCTCTCTCTCTTTTTGCGCGTCTGTGAGCTTGGAAATGATTTGAAGGTAAAACAGAAGCTGCATTCATTTTCCAGGTCAAAGGCCTTATTTTACGGTCAAAGTGAATGATTTTCTAAAAAACTCTATTTTCCATGCGCAACCAAACACACGGAAATGTGTAAAAGAATTTCCTGAAATCGTTTGAAGCCAAAACAAATGCACCCTTAGAGTTCTTTTTTCTTTTTCTTTATTTATTTTTTTTATTATTTTTTTTTTCAGAAAAAAGAAGCAGAAGAAGGAAGATGAAGCCGACTTCTGTATCAAGAATGAAAAAATTCCCCTTCACCCATAAACAACACCTCCAATGGAGTTCCAGAGCTTCTTCTTCTCTTAGGTCTAGGATTTTTTATTCTTCTCTGTATCTTTCTAGAACCTTCCTTGCTTCTTCTTCCATTCCTCCTCCTGTGTTCAGTTACCGATCTCTCAACTTCTCCTCTGCGATTCAATCTCTCCACTGCCCCGCCTCCATGGAAGGTACACTCTTTCTTGGCTCTTTTTCTTTTTCTTAAGTTTTGTTTGGTTGCCAAGAACCAAAGAATTTTCTTTTGTTTAAACGTTGTTTGGTTGTTGAGAAAATAGGATGAAATAAAAACAGAACTATTATATTTTTTTTATTTGGGTGATTCAATTCCGTACCGTACCGGCCAGTAAACCGATACAGATAACCCCTTGTTTCGTACCGGAAAAAATACCGGCTATACCGGCGAAATCCGACTGATTCGGCCGGTAAATGGATACTGAGCCAAAACATGAAATGCTTTTTTTTTTTTTTTTGGTAATTTTGACTGTTTTTTAAGGGCAGCATGGTGCAAATCTGAGTAAGCTAAGAAAACTCAGCAAAAAGAAAGAGAAAAATGAAAGAAAAATGCACAATAGCTTTGCAAAATGAAGTTAGAATCACCTCATGCACTCACCGTCTCTTTTTTCACTGAAGCCAACGGC
>JARYZH020001074.1:0-42627 GCA_030021035.2 Notholithocarpus densiflorus | reverse complement strand
TCTTCACTCCAATTCCACTTGATGCCCAAGATGTGTGGTCTCTCAATCAGTTATATGTGTATGTTCTTAGAGAGAATGAAAGAGTGTCTAACACTCACATACAAACCATTTTCATGTTCTCACAAATTCTGTATGTTTCTCTCCATATAACTGATTATATAATTGGGCTAGCCTTTTGGGCCTTTCCAATTGGGCTTTAATGTGTGTGGCTTAGAGAGGGACCAAAAGGGAACAAATAAGACTCTAGCTCCAATGGGCCTTGGGCTTTTCTGTTAACTCTTGGCAAGTCCAAAGTTACCATTAAATATATTTAATACCACTATATAAATATAATTGCACTCCAGGCCTTATTAATAAATTATATCCCAAGACTTTATTGTACATGCAACCCCTTCATAAAATATTCATAGTAATACAAAGTCATTAATATAGACTATCACTTTGTAGATTACTACATCTTAATCCTTGAGTACCCGGTTTAATCCTTTGAAGTTATTCACCATATATTTATGAAATCCAATTTCATAAATATATACTTTAGTCTTACTAAAGTGGTTAGGCATAACTCTCTGAATAACAAACCCATTAAACTTATCTCAAGGGAATATTTTATATCTTCACTAAGAGATTATGAATTCCATCTTGAGAATATATGTTCCATCAACACTAAATGTGGCTGCCCAACATATTGAGGTTTTGACCGTTACTTTAGATCTCACTCCTGATATATCAAAGCAACCTACACTTCATGATCAGGTCCATTATTCTCTCATGATTAAGAGTTCATGTAAATATAAGTCGTGAGATTTATTATTCAATTAATAGTCGTTATGAGAATAATAAATCTCACAGCGGTCCAGTTCAATATGTCTTAACTCTTAAAACATATCAACTAGAAGTCTTCACTTCCATGATCAAGACAAATCATCTTAGTTGATATGTTATAGTCTTCGCAGATGAAACGCCCAATTTCATCACCGAATACGAACTACAATTCTGAGTTTACAAAGAACTTGTGATTTATATCTTCTGTGACTTTTCACATAAATCACATACTATGCATCTCATGGACTATATGATAATGTCTAAATATTCATGTTACCATTATTTTAGATAATAATAAAACAACTTTATTAAATACAATATTAAGTCATACATAATGTCATACATAATATCATACATAGCATCATACAATAGGATTTAAGGGCACTAATCCCAACATGATCTAATCTCCACTCTTGAATTTATGGGAGTTGATTCCTTTTCCGGTGTATATCCTTCAACCTCAATATCAAGGGCTTCGACCTCAATAGTGGGTTCTTTAGTGCTTGGCCCTTCTCGATCATCAACCATCTCTACTTTTTTTATAGCATCATCAATTGTCACATTAATGGAATCCATTACTGTCTTTGTTCTCTTGTTGTAGACTCTGTATGCCCGGCTACTAGTAGAATACCCAAGGAAGATACCTTCATCACTTTTCACATCAAACTTCCCAAGATTCTCCCGATCATTGAGAATTTAGCACTTGCTTCCAAACAATTGGAAGTACTTCACTTTTGGCTTCTTCCCATTCCAAATTTCATATGCGATCTTCTTCGTTCCTGCTTGAAAGTATATTCTATTGCCAATGTGACATGAAGTGTTCATAGCTTCTCCCCAAAACTTTTGTGGAATTTGCTTGTTGAGTAGCATGACCCTTGCCATCTCTTGAATTACCCGATTTTTTCTCTTAACTACCCCATTTTGTTGAGGAGTCTTAAGAGCCGAAAATTCCTTTTTAATCCCATTCTTTTCTCAAAAAGAATCAAATCGTGCATTCTCAAATTCCTTGCCATGATCGCTCCTTATCTTGACAATAAACATCCCCTTTTCATTTTGAAGCCTCTTGCATAGAACCTCCATTTTCTCACATGCTTCCGATTTTTCCCTAAGGAATTCCACCCATGTGTATCTTGAGAAGTCATCAACAATGACCATAATGTATCTTTTTCCCCCTAGACTTTCAGTTCTTGTGGGCCTCATTAGATCGACATGAAGGAGCTCTAACCATCGAGAAGTAGCAATCATATTCACCTTTTGATGACTTGCCTTTGTTTACTTCCCCATTTGACATGCACCACAAATGGTTTTCTCGACCATTCCAAATTTTGGAAGTCCTTCAACCGCCTCAAGTTTCGAAACTTTAGCCACTTGTTTGAAGTTTGCATGACCGAACATTTGATGCCAAAGTTCCAACATGTCAACTCAAGCACTTCTACAAGAAATTGGTGTCGTAGAAACTACTCCATAACAACTGTCGGTAGTCCTATTCCCTTCCAAGACTTGAATCCCTTCCTCATCAATAATTACACACCCCTTCTTTGAGAATTGGACAAGAAAGTCCTCATCACATATTTGAGTGATACTTAAGAGATTTGACTTTAGCCCTTTGATGTATAAGACATCCTTCAATAGAGGTAATCCTGGAATCTCAACAGTCCCCTTGCCAAGAACTTGAGTGTGACTTCCATCCCCAAATGTCACATAGTCACCAACCTTTTCTTTGAGTGACTTAAACAATGTTTTATCTCCTGTCATATGACGAGAACATTCGCTATCAAGATACCATAGGCATGAATTAAAAACCTTCAAAGAAGTATGCACCAACAAGCAAGCATGAGACAAGCACTCTTGACCTTCAAATAGAAACTTATCTTCATTTTCCATGCTCTTGTTGGATTGAATTTTCTTTTTCAGATTATCAATCTTATCACACAAAATTCTATTTCTTCTTTTATACTTCCTAATCAAAGAATTAGACTCATATAGGCTATTGTGTAAGATGTGATTCTCATTTTCAAAATACTTCAGCATGTGAACAAATATCCTAGCATATTTCTTTGCTTTCAATAACTCTAGGAGTTCATTGTTAGAACATCCCTTAAACAAACTCATAGAGTCATTATCACAAACATTTAAACCACATTTCAGCATAGCCTTCTCCATAGCTTCATCCATAACTAAGGGGTCTAGGATTGCACTTAGGTAATAAAACCACAGCAAGTGTACCTACTCTGATACCAATTGAAAGTTCAAAATGTGTATAAAACACTATAAACAATTAGACCCCTAATTTACAAATTACCAATTTAAGCTTATTATCAAACAATATATGTGCGGAACATGAACATAAGCCAAAACAGAATTGATAAACAATCTTAACCAAATAAAATCACATCCACAGCAGAAATTAAATGGTAAAGATTAAGGAAAGAGAGATGCAAACACAAGGACAACACAACGATGTGTTATCGAAGAGGAAACCAAAGTCCTCGGCGTAAAACCTCTCTGACGCCCTCCAAGTGGTAAATAATCCACTAAAGAATGTAGTTGGGATACATGAACAGCAGAAGACCCTCCAAGCCTAATCTACCCAGTGTACCTAAGCCCTCTAAGCTCCTACTCCAACGAGGTTACGCCGAACCTATTTCTTCTTTAGCTTACTGGATTCCGCTATAGCCCATAGCATCAACCAATAACCATTGGTCCCTTCTTAACTACTTCCCAAAGCACCAAACAGCCTTTTCACAGATATGGGTATGGTGAGAAAAGGTTTTGGTAGTGTACCTCTCAAGGATGTAACAATGGAGAGGAAAAGAGTAGAGGAATTTGAAGAGTCTCTATGTAAAGATTGTGGATGAGTCAATCTTTTTTTTCTCTAGGGTTTCTCTCTCAAAATTTTCTCTGGAAGCTCTCTACATTTCGTGGGTATAAGGGGTATTTACACTGGTGTGTGTTTGGAATGCGAAGAGTCAGTTTTTCCAAAACAGAGCTGGCTGGCGGCTTGGCCTCACGACTTGACTAAGCCGTGAGTTCAAGCCGCGAGGTAACTGAATGGCTAGTCTATACTTTTTGTCCTGTAGTGCTCCAGCTGGCATGACGCTTCAACTTCTGGCATGCTTGGCAAGTGTGCAACTTCTGGTGGCTTGCAAGCCACGAGCAACCCGCGAGATCCAGTCGCGAGACTCTGCTTCTTTGCACAATTTTGAACATTTCTTCACACTCTCTCACACACTACCCTTACATGATTCTCACCTAAATACAGGGTTACTAATTGCTAAAATACAAGAAAATTTGGCACGGAATAAAGCCAACAGACTGGTTGATTAAATTCAATCTTACATCATTAACATAAACCTCTACCTTATTGTGCATCATATCATGGAACAAAGCTGTAGCCATTCTCTGGTAAGTTGCACCCGCATTCTTAAGCCTAAATAGCATCACGATGTAACAATAGATTCCCCATTATGTGGTGAAGGTAGTCTTAGTCATGTCCTTAGGAACCATCTTGGTTTGGTTATATCCTAAAAAATCCATCCATAAAAGACATCAAGGCACTGCTGGCGGTATTATAAACTAAGACATCTATATGGGGGGGGGGGGGGAAATTGTCCCTGGGGCAAGCCTTGTTTAGGTCTCTAAAGTCCACACACATCCTTACCTTTCCATTCTTCTTGGGCAAAGGCACAACAATGGCTATCCAATCGGCTTGGTGCACAGGTTTGATGAATCCTACCTTCAACATTGGCTATCCATTTGGTTCGCATATGCTTCAACTTCTGCTTGACAGGTACCATGTGAGCATGAGTATCAATGTGGTGTTGGACTATCTTGGGATCCATGCAAGGCATATCTTCATAGGACCATGCAAATACTTCTTGGAATTCTGTGAGATGCTCTTTGAGATCTTTTCTTTCTTTTTCATTTAGGGTTGAGCCAATTTTAATTAAGCGTGGATTCTCATAATTGCCCAAATTAAGAGTTTCAAAAGTTGGTTCCACGGGTTTAAATTTCTTTTCCAATTGTTTATTAACTTAATTTTCAAATTCATAGAATCATTTAAGTGCAGAATTTAAATATTATGGAACACATCAAAAAAAGCCAAATCAGAATTCATCTTATTGAAAATGTTGAAAAGTACATCTGATCTCGCATTAAAAAATTCATTTCCCACATTCTTAGAAAACCCAACCCAAGTCCATTTATTAAATCGTCCATGATGAATTCCATCATTCCTTTCTTTTAAGGCGCGCCACCTTCTTTCTCGTCCTCCTTTTTGAATAAAGTCTTCAATTCTGCAAACCAATCCTCATCTTTTAAAGGTCCCTACATGTGTATAGCTTCAATTATGTCACACAGGAGCTCTCCTTCATTGGGGAAACTTCCCTCTCCCTCATCAAAAAACCAGTTGTCATCTCCGCTCCAATAGCTAATCACTCCATCGTCTTCCTCCTCTTCCATATATTCGTCTTGGGCCAAGACAAGGTATTGATCGTCGTTGGAAAGCAGGTTTGTGTTGTGCTCAAGCATGAAATGGGCTGGGGTCACTTGAGTTGTCCCTATTGTTGAGGTCCATTCTAGCCAATCATGATCGTCCCATGATCCCGCGCGTTTCCTGTTTTAGAGAAATCATTGACGTGGGCCCTTTTAAAGGTCCAAGGTTCGGGAGCGCTCCTCAACTGTGGTAGGAATTCCAGTAGAAGAAAATGGACCATCCTTTGTTTATCACATGATCGATATCTTCTTGGGTTAAGTTGTCAGACATCATGGTACGTGGAAAGCTAGGAAATTTTAATGAACTTTGTGAGTACATGCCCCAATTAAAAGATTCTTTTTTATTAGATGTTCTTAGAAAAATCTTTAAGTTCATTTCAATGAAGGCCCAATTACAAAAACACTCCCTTTCCTTTTATGAACCTTGTCCCTTATTTCATTGGGCTTTAGTTCATTTACAATAAAGCTGCCATCTTACTCTCGTAGGCTTTCATTAGCATGTACTTAGAGATTCTCAACCCTTTGTCTCACATATGGGCTCACAATATATCCATCAACTTTGGTCTCTTCTTTTTTCCGTTCATTATCATCATTTTCTCTTCTTCTTTTTTTTTTTTTTTTTTTTTTTTTTTTTTGGGAACTAGTCCTCTAGCTAGAATATATTGCAGCCTTTCTTTCAAAGTCCATGAATTTCTCATCATTTTGGGCCTAAGCGTGCAACAAGGAGGCCCAAGATTAGGGAATTTCGTATTGGCTTTGTAAGATGTTGGATGCTATGTCCATAGCATATTTGTTACCTTAAACCCAAGGTTCTTTTTCAAGAGGCCTTTCAATTCGGGCTTATGATAACAATTAGGCTATAGTCTTATGAACCTTTCAAGTTAAGATATGCCTTTGGATTTTGGGATAAGCCTCTTATATGTGAGAACCTATTTTCTTTTATCCCAATATCTTAGGGTATGCCATAACTTTTGGGTCATCCTCAAATTTTTGCATCTTTTATTTGTCCTTTAGAATTAATTGAACACAAGATATATGGTTGAACAAACAAGAGATATAAAAAGGATACCCTATCATGGATAGGATCTAGGATCTCTCTAAGTGTGGGTAGGCTCCCTAGAGCTAAAAAGACAAATCAGTAGGTCACTCGTAAGTAGGTGGTCCATCATTTCAACTGTAGGCCTAAGTGGATCTTTGTGGATTGGTGGCAAACTATTAACGTACTCAAAGCCCATCATAGGCAATGCCACAGATTGTGAGTTGGTGGGATGAACTTCGAAAGACTTTGGCCCGAATGGAGCATACTAATCTTCCCATTCATCACCAACTAGGGTAAAAGGGACAAAGAACCAAGTGAAGTGTGTGCAAATAAGTATTGAACAAGCCTTTATCAAGATTAAGAAATAGGACACATTGGAATCAAACTTTCTATCCCTCACGGAGTAGCCACTATGGGCATAACGCATTTGGAGGGGAGTACGCCTCAGCTGAGTGGACAGGGACGGAGAAAAGAAATGGAGTCGCCACCTAGTTTAGGTCTAGGAACCATATATATAGTGCCCTTACGTGGAAGGACTAAACTTACTACTAGAGTATGGGTTTAGAATTTAGGTATAGGGATAGGAAAGTGTTAGGCACCCAACCCCACCCAACCCGCAGGTCGGCTTCCACTCATTGTATCTTGCGTCTTAAACTCAGTAAAGGCATGTTCAATATTACATTTTAAACTCACACACACACACACACTAACATTCATCTAACAATCAACATGGCATCAATCATCCTAAAAACCCTAACATACATCTATCATGGCAAATCACATCAAGCCAAGCATACATCTATCATGCATATCATCACATCACAAACCCTAGCATATTCCTATCAAGACATTTCACCTCATATTTCATCCAAGGCAGCGAACAAACAAACATACATTACAAAGGCAGAAACATAAGCATGTGGAAATCAAGAAATCATGTTATCATATCCAAGACAAACCTAGGTTACACATCTAATGTATACCATATTCATCATATCCATAACCAAATGCATGTTCATGTGAATGCATGACTTACCTCACTTACTGTATGGCACCACAGCACCTATGCATTAATGCATGGACATATGAATGCGTGTTCATGGCAAAGCAAAGAAAACATAGAAAGAGAACCGTAATCTAACATGTTGAAGGCAAACAAACAAATAAACATAGAAAAAGAAACATATACATGTGAAAATAAGATAGAACAGAGACATATTAGACAAACACAATAAAGAAACAGAAGCAAAAAAAGGTCGAATTAGGGTTTCTAGACTTGAGTACGTGTATGCATACATAGGGCCTGCATATGCAGCCTAGCTGTATGCATACGCATACTTTGAGTATGCGTACGCATACATGCCTAAAACCCTAACCCAAAAACAACAAGAACAAAAACAGAGCAGAAACTTAAAACGATAAATCTAACTATCTAACATTCTTTAAACAATAAAACAAAGAAAACCTAAGCTAAGAAGACATATTATAACATAAATAAACAAGAGTTACAAAACAAGTGTTACGTACAAAAATCCATAGATTGAATTATCAGTTGCATATATGGTGGGCAACAGCTAGTAACAGTTGTAGCAGGGGAATAAGAGTTGTGCAATTGTATTTGCTTTTATTTTGGAGTCTGTTTTGCATTTTAGTTGAAATAGGGATCTATTAGTTGTTAATTTATTGTCTAATAGGTAGCTAGTCTTTTGCACTGGTGTTGATGGAAGCTGTAATTGACGCCGTTGAGACAAATTCCTGGCCTCATAGAGTCGTGCTGGGCCAATGGCAGTTGTGAGATCAGTGGGTCATCCTGACAAAACGTCAGCTTTGATTCCTTCTTTTAGACCACTAATGAACAGCTAACCTGCCGCGTGCGAGGTAGGTAGCCCACCTTTGCTAGCAAATGCTTAAACTGAGACTAATAGTCTTTAACGGTTCCCATTTGTTAGGAGCTATGTGAGTTCCCCGAAGTAGTCACAATGCTCGTCTCTTGCTAGAAGAGTTGGTACCAAAGCTAGGTCTCTCCCTCTAAATGGAAGGATGCCAGCTCTACTTGGTCAGCAATTGGTGCGTCGTGGAACCTGAAAAATTGCTTAGCTCTACATATCCAACTTGTTGGATCTTCCCTTCCATTGAAATGTGGAAAATTGCATGTGACTGATTGTTGTGAAGACTTCCTGTGTTATGTGGACCCTCCTGAATCCCTCCCCTTCCTCGTTGCCGCCTTGGATTGGATTGACCACTCTTCCCTCCTCACGAGAAGCAAGAAGGGTGTTGATTTTGTTAAAGAGCTCAACAAGACGATCAAGTGTCTACTGTTGGCTGGCTGTCAAAGATTGGACAGATTGCTCTAATTGCTCCACGTGTTGGTCCATCCCTAGGCTCCGATACCACTTTGGTACGTATAAAACTTGATCTTTACCTATTTTAATAATTAGTGGATAAACACTAAAAAGAAATTAGGATTGATGGAGGAATTCTTGACCTCAACAGATTACTCTACATAAATAATTCTCTGATGATTTTATTCAAATAAACTACTACTCATTTTATACAAGATAAACCCTGCATTTTAGGAACTACATATCCGACTAATTCCAAAAGACTAGCTACCCATTAGACAATAAATCAACAACTAATAGATCCCTATTTCAGCTAAAATGCAAAACAGATTCCTAAATAATAAAAGTAAATACAACTGCACAACTCTTATTCCCCTGCTACAACTGTTACAAGCCATTGCCCACCATATCTGCAACTGATAATCCAATCTATGGATTTTTGTACGTAATACTTGTTCTGTAACTTTTGTTATAAATAAATTTTTTGGATTGAACCTGTAAAGAAATTTTTGTTCAAATTAGTATGTACTGAGTTTGTGTTCTTCCCATTTGAAAATAAATTTAATTTTATATTTTTTCTGTGCTTATGTTCTTTGGGTTCATGTTCAATCTGTGTTCCCACTTCTCAAATATGAATTCATGCTTCTTCTTTTTTCTTTAATATTGATTAATCTGAGGTGGCATTTTTCTAATGTCAATAAAAAAACTTATTACTATTTTAGTTGCCATGTCAGCTTCAAGTGTGCCAACAAAGCACACCGTTTGCCATGTAGGCATTTTCCGTTAGCGACTTAACGGTAATAACCAAATTGATTGCAATTTGAAAATAACAAAGATCAATTAACTGCTACCAAAATGTAGGGACCAAATTAACTGTAACCCCAAAATGTAGGGATCAAAATAATGGTGTTGAGGTTCAAAATGTTACAAGTATTAAGATCCAAAGCAAATGGGCCCTCAAAACCAAGGAAGGCCCATTCCGTGAGCCAAGGTTTGGCCCATTAAGAATAGGCAAGAGGGAGCCCAAGCCCATGATAGGGTAAGCCTTGGGCTTTAGAGAGGAAAGAAGAAAGCAAGGAAAGTTTGGCCTAGCCTTATGTAAAAGGGGATCCCTAGGGGAGCCCAGGGAGAAGAAAGGGATTGGATCAGGATACCTTGGAACTACTAGAGTCAGGGGGGATCCTCGGGAAGAGCTGAAGGAGACCAACTAGGATGTGTATGGCAAAAGGAGGCGTGCCCTTGGGCACGGAGACCAAAGGGGTCCTGTCCCATCAGCCACCCACAACCCAAAAGAAGGCTATGTAACAGATGGTGGCTTGGGACCAATACCTGAGAGGAAGAACCAGAACCTCGGGCAGAGCAAGAAAGGGTGAACCATGAAGGAAGGTGGCTGAGAGCCTTTCAACATGTCAAGAAGGAATCCACCTATTTGAAGGAAAGGGACAAAGGGTGAGGCAACCAAAAAGGCTCTGAAAAGTCTTTTTAGAAGCTTTGGGAGAAGGGTTGGAAGCCTTGACCTAGGAAAGGCATTTGAACTTACCCCATCAGGACCTTCAAAAAGAGGAAGATCAGCTGGGAACTTTTGGGAGATAAACCTTAAACGAAGGATACAGTGAAAAAATAAGGAAAGGACCAGCCACTAATGTTGCTGACATAACATTGGTTCTAGTACCCAGGGAAGCAAAATGAGGGAATCAAAGGCAAGCCAAAATCCCTAGAATGGTACTATAAAAGGAAGATGAAGGCATCAACAAAAGGCATTCAACAACTATTAATCAAAGCATAAAAAGAGCATCAGAGAGATTCACTAAGCTTCAGAAAAAATAGAGAGAAAAGAAAGGCATTGTGAAAGATCTTGCAGCAAGTGCTTGAGGATACACTTGGATTCAAGGGGATTCAAACCTCACAAGTCTTGGAAGCCTAGAAAGAGCTATCCAAGTCTATGACTTTCGGACTTATTTAAACCTTGTGGCATATCCCAGTGAGAAATAGGGTCTAATGTACTTAAAAACTTAATATAATGAACTATCGCTCTATTTTTTTAGAGGATCCCTGACGTTCTTGCTTGCATTTTTCTTGATAATCCCTTTACTGTTTGTCAGCCACTTATTTTACAATATATATGTGTGCATGTACGAATGTGTATGTGTTATAGGACCCATGTTTTGCGCACAAATTGGTTCGTAATCATCCCAACATAGCTGCGGTGAACCATGCCCAGTCCACTAACCGTTAAACATTATCTCTTTAGAGGCCCAGGATCCTTATCACCATTTGGGTCTAGGTACTATCCAAAATAGGAACCCACATTTTAAGGCGACTTCACTAGGGACTGGGCAAAGGAGATTGAGGAAGCAGTCCCTTCGTAAAGCATGGCTCGAAGGCTAAGGAACAAAAAGGGTACCAACCTGCCACCTGCGACATCAGAGCCCGTGGGAGAGAATTAAGTGGCCTTTAGGCAAAGGAATAAGGTACCCCTGGCAGAAGATGAAGTTGCCTCAAGGCCAAGGCGCGAGACACAAGAACCAGATCCCATGGTCAGAATGACAAAAATGATTAAGGATCTCTAGCAGGAGATCTGTCTCCTCAAGGAAGAAAGAACCCAAGAGATCAGAGACAACACCCTTCCACTAGTCAACCAAGAGAAAGCCCAGAGGGAAGGAGGGTCAGTAGTGGGAGGGGGAGTTAATCCTCAATATCTCACCGTGGTAGATGTAAATGCTCTCCTTGAGCAAGAAAGGGAGAAACTCTCAGGAATCTCCAAGCAATTCTCTCAAGATCCCCCTTTTCTAATAGAGCTCCTCGGCAAGCCTTATCCTAAAGGGTATGAACCCCCAAAATTCCACCCATTTGATAGGAGGAATAGGAGTGTTGTGGAATATGTGAGTAGGTTCATTCACACTATGGGTCCCTATGCTGGAGACAAGGAATTATGTCTAAGGGAATTTGCTAAGTCCCTAGTAGACAGAGCATATACGTGGTACAGCACCTTGAGGCCCGGGTCCATCAAGACTTGGGATGAAATGATGGAGAGATTCTATGCAAAGTACTACCCAGGCAAAGATAAAGTCACTTTTTCAAGTCTTTAGCTGGTAAAGTAAAGGCTTGGAAAGGATCCTGTTCAGTTCATCAAGAGATTTAAGGATGTCTCCCTAGATTGTTACGGAGACCATGAAGAAAATGAGCTCATGGAGACCTACATATCTAACATGCCCTTTGTTTACAGACTTAATTTGGAAAACTTACGTGTAACTTAGTTCACTGATTTGCTGCAAAGAACTAGGAGGATGGCATTAACTATGAAAACAAATAGGGTATCAGTCTCCTAGGCCATGACAGCCTCAGTAGGGGAAAAGAGGAAAATGACTGAAGGAAAGGTGACCGAGGAACCCCCTGTGATCCCATGTACTACAGAGGAGCTAAACCATGTCCTAGACAAGTGGATTAGAGATGGAGTTGTTAGGCCATTCATTGTGTCAAGGCTGCCTACTAAAGAGGAGAGAAAGAACCCTTTATTTTGCAAGATCCACAACTATGTCAAGCGTTCCACCAAGGATTGTTGGACCCTCCGAAGACTTTTTCATAAGAAGCTGAGAGAGGGGACCCTAGAGCTTACCCAGCAAGAACCTGAAGTACAAAGGAACCCTTTGTCCAATCACAAAGGAAAAGGGGTAGTAGCTATGGTATTCATGGGAACTCGACTGATGTAGAAGCAGAGAATTCAGAGGGGTCCTTCCATCCAAACACAGTTAGGACACTCCAGAAGAACCCTAAGTTCAGGTCCTTGTTTAACCAACTGCGATTTGGACTAGAAGCAAGAAGGATCACAATAGAATCCCTCATGAGTATAGCAGCAAACTTAGGGGTGGAGTGTTTCCCAGCAGAATCTCATGCAAGTAGAGCTTTCTTGGAAACAACTAATGCAATAACCTTCACGGATGAAAATATGGAGGTTGAGTACCTAGACCATCGAATGCCCCTCTATTTGACAGCCACCATAAATGGCGTTCGGATTAGGAGGGCATTGATAGATATAGGAGCTTCGCTTAACCTCATTGCCCTGAGTACCTTGGAGGCTGTTAGAATGGCTGGCAAGAGGATCCTGGGGGCTCCTGTAGAGATTACAGGATTTGGAGGAGCTACAGAATCTACTGAAGGGTATGTACAGTTGGCACTAAGGGTGGGCCCCATAGTAGCTTTGACTCGGTTCCATATGATCAATTCAAAGGTTTCCTATCACATCCTGTTGGGGCGACCTTGGCTCTATAAGCACCGCTTAATCCCATCAACGTACCACCAATGTGTGGAAGGGAGGCTAAATAGGAGGCATATAAGGATCCTTGCCAACCCAAATCCATTCAATCAAGGATAAGTGAACTTTGTAGAAACTATGTTTTATGATGAGTTAGCACTAGATGACGAATGTTTTACACCAGGGACCCTGGAGGCACTTGTTTTAGAGGAAGAAGAAGGGGGTAACACTTGCAATCTGAGGGATTTCTTGGACAAGAAAAGACAGAAGATGGAGGCCAGTTCCTCAGGATCCTGAGAGTGTGTAGTAGTCCAAGAATCTAAGGTAGATTAATATATCACTTATGAAGGTACGCAAGACGTGAATGCACTTTGCAAGAGGGTCCCGAACCACCAAACTGCATAATGGCTAAAGAGGAGATCCTAGAGGACGTGGAGAAGGAAGCACAGATTCAGCCCAAAAAGGAGTTGGAAGAAATAAACTTGAGGACTGATCCAGGAACCCTAAGACCTGTCTTTATTAGCAATCAGTTATCAGCAAAGGAAAAAGAGCAGTTAGTGGAATTATTAAAAAGATATGTGGATGTGTTTGCATGGACATATGATGAGATGCCTGGCCTGGATCCCAGGTTGGTGGTCCATTCTCTCAATGTAGATCCGGGAACCAACCTAGTAACCCAACAAGCCAAGGTCTTCCACACTGAGGTAGAGGCTCAGATCACTCAAGAGGTCAAGGAGTTGTTGGCAATAGGATTCATCAAACCTATCCAACATCCTAAATGGCTTTCCAATATAGTTTCAGTGAAGAAAAAGAATGGCCAAATCAGGTGTTGTGTAGATTTTTGCAACTTAAACAAAGCATGTCCTAAGGATGAATTCCCTTTATCCAATATCGATCTCCTTGTAGACTCAATTGCAAGAAGTTCCATGGTCTCCTTCATGGATGGGTATAGTGGGTACAATCAAATTCAGATGGCCGCCAAGGACGCTGAGAAAACAGCATTCAGGACCTCGATCGGGAACTTTTATTACACTATGATGCCTTTTGGCCTTAAATATGCAGGAACCACGTACCAGCGTACCATGACAGCCATCTTCCATGATATGATGCATCAAGATATAGAAGATTATGTAGATAATATTGTGTAAAATCAAAGACCAAGGCAGGACACTTCCAAGTCTTTGAACGAGTCTTTGAAAGATGTAGGATGTACAAGCTACGCATGAACCCCCTGAAGTGTGCCTTTGGGGTATCCGCTGGAAAGTTCTTTAGGTTCTTGGTACATCATAGAGGCATAAGTGTGGATCCAACCAAGGTCGCTACCATAGCAACCATGAAGAGGCCCACAACAGTCAAAGAGCTCAAAAGTTTCCTAGAAAAGGGTCTCTTACATCAGATGGTTTGTACTAGGCCTAGCCTCAGTCACCAATGGATTATCCAAACTGTTGAAAAAGGGATTTGAGTTCACGTGGGGGACTGAACAACAGGAGGCCTTCTAAAGGATCCAGTAGATCATGAACCGTTTGTCTACTCTACAAGCACCTATACATGGGAAGCCTCTGTTATTATACTTGGCATCCAACTCCCAGGCAATTGAAGCGTTGCTAGCTCAAGAAGATAACAAAGGAAATGAGCAACCCATTTATTATGTGAGCAAGGCCTTAAAAGACGTGAAAACAAGGTATCCTAAGATAGAGAGAGCATGCTTGGTGGTTATTTATGCATCTCAAAGGCTAAAACGCTACTTCTCAGCCCATTAAATCTTTCTAATGACAAAGTCTCACCCGATAAAGGCCCTTTTTTCCATCAGCCCTTGTTGGCGGTAGTATAGCTCTCAAGAAGGAAGTGGACCATGAGTTTGATGGGTCAGCAACAACTTCAAAAGGCATAAAAGTTGTGTTGAGTTGTGAAGACGGGGACACCGTGCCATTCTTCTTCAAACTTGAGTTCCCTTGCTCAAACAACGCTACTGAATATGAGGTGTACCTGATCGTGCTAACCATAGCACTTGGTATAGGGATTAAGGACATGAGAATGCTAGGAGATTCCAACCTTGTGGTCTCACAAGTCGAAGGAGACTTCACATTAGGGGAGCCAAGCTTGGCATCCTATCAAACTTGGGCGCAAAAGGTAGAAGGGAGGTTCCAAACCTTTATTGTGGAGTACGCCCAAAGAAGTGAGAACTGGTTCGCTGACGCACTGGCCACCGTAGGATCCCAGGTGCCTTTCAATGAAGAGAGTACACTGATAAGGGTAAGCAAGCAACAAAGCTCCATCACAGAAACTCTCAAAAAAATGTTCCCAGAGGAACCAGGTGAAGAAGATTGGCAGAATGTGATAAAAAGAGAAATGGGAAAGTTAGAGCATGGAGGAAGTATCTGTAAGTTTTAATTTACAACTATGTGTTTTGTTGGCTTTAATTCTGTGCCAAATTTAATTGTAGTTTTATTCAATCTGTTGTACCCTGTATTTATTGTGGGATTTAAGGGTTGTGTGAGAGAGAAGGAGAGTGTGAAGACTTAAGCAATTGTAGATTGAAGAGTTTTCACGGGTAGCTCGCGACTAAACATCCCGTGAAATGATGCATGTGCCCTGCACATGACTGGAATGCAAAGAGTCAAGACAGATGGAGACAACTGTGTTTCGCGAGTAGCTTGCAGGTAAGGCCTACTCGTGAGACACTCACGAAACATTCTGTTTTGCTAAATCATCCTATCTGATACACACTTTCTGTACCCACACTATATATACCCACATTACCCACAAATGTTGAGGAGTTCTTTTAAGAGAAAATCCTAGCCATAAACCTTGAGAGTTAGAGATTGTTATACCCACATATCTCTACACATTTACTTATGGATTTTCCTCAACTCCTACCTCTCCATTTTCATATCCTTGAGAGGTTGATAGCCTAAACACTTACCACACGCTTTTAGAGTGTTCAGTGAGGTTTTGGTGCTGCTGGGAAGCATTGGAAGAAGCCAAGGATGCCAAATGCAAAATGGAGCTTGTTGTGGGATCCGGAAAGCTAGACAAGACACGGTTCCGAGAAGCCTTATTGGAGTAAGAGCTTGGAGGTCTTAGGTACATCGGGCAGATTAGGCTTGAAGGGTCTCTTGCTAACCCATGTATCCCAACTGATTGTCTAGTGGATCGATTATCGCTTGGAGGGCGGCGGAGAGGTTTTACGCCAAGGACTTCAGTTTCCTCTTCGATAACACATCGTTGTGTTGTCTTTGTGTTTGCATCTCTCTTTCCTTAATCTTTGCCATTTAAATTTTGTTGTGGTTGTGATTTTATCTGGTTTAGATTGCTTTATCAATTATGTTTTAGCTTATGTTCATATTATTCACATACATTGTTTGATAATAAGCTTGAATTGGTAATTTGTAATTTGGGGGTTTAAACGTTCATAGGTGTTTTACACGCTATTTGAACTTTCAATTGGTATCATAGTGGGTGCACTAGCTGTGGTTTAATTACCTTAGTGCGATCCTAGACCCCTTAGCTATGGATGAAGCTATGAAAAAAGCTATGTTGAATTATGGTTTAAATGTTTGTGATAATGACTCTATGAGTATGTTTGAAGGGTGTCCTAACAATGAACTCCTAGAGTTATTAAAAACAAAGAAACATGCTAGGATGTTTGTTCACATGTTGAAATATTTTGAAAATGAGAATCACATCTTACACAATAGTCTATGTGAGTCAAATTATTTTATTAAGAAGTATAAAAGAAGAAATAGAATATTGTGTGATAAGGTTGAGAATCTGAAAAAGAAAATTCATTCTAACAAGAGCATGGAAAATGAAGACAAGTTTCTGTTTGAAGGTCAAGAGTGCTTGTCTCATGCTTGCTTGTTTGTGCACACTTCTTTGAAGGTTTTCAATTCATGTAAATGGTATCTTGATAGCGGCTGTTCTCGTCACATGACAAGGGATAAATCACTGTTTAAGTCTCTCAAAGAGAAAATTGGTGACTATGTGACATTTGACGATGGAAATCATGCTCAAGTTCTTGGCAAAGTGACTGTTGAGATACCGAGATTACCTCTGTTGAAAGATGTTTTATACATCAAAGGGCTGAAGGCGAATCTCTTAAGCATCACTCAAATATGTGATGAGGACTTCCTTGTTCAATTCTCAAAGAAGGGGGTGCATAATCATTGATGAAGAAGGGATTCAAGTCTTAGAAGGAAATAGAACTACCGACAATTGCTACGGAGTAGTTCCTACAGCACCCATTTCGTGTGGAAGTGCTCGTGTTGACATGTTGGAACTTTGGCATCATATATTTGGGCATGCAAATTTCAAACAAGTAGCTAAAGTATCTAAACTTGAAGCGGTTGAGGGACTTCCAAAGTTTGGAAAGGTGGAGAAGACTATTTGTGGTGTATGCCAAATAGGAAAGCAAACAAAGGCAAGTCATCACAAGGTGAATGTGATTGCTACCTCATGTTGTTTAGAGCTTCTTTACATTGATCTAATGGGGGCTACAAGAACTGAAAGTCTAGGAGGAAAGAGGTACATTATGGTCATTGTTGATGATTTCTCAAGATACACTTGGGTTGAATTTCTTAAAGAAAAATCAGAAGCATGTGAGAAATTGGAAATTCTTTGCAAGAGACTACAAAACAAGAAAGGGGTTCCTATTGTCAAGATAAGGAGTGATCATGGCAAGGAGTTTGAGAATGCAAGATTTGAGTTGTTTTGTGAGAAGAATGGAATCAAAAAGGAATTTTCAGCCCCCAAAACTCCTCAATAAAATGGGGTGGTTGAGAGGAAGAATTAGGTGATTCAAGAAATGGCAAGAGTTATGCTACTCAACAAGCAAATTCCTCAAAAGTTTTGGGGAGAAGCCGTGAACACCTCATGTCACATTGGTAATAGAATATTCTTTCGAGCGGGAACAAAGAAGACCACTTATGAAATTTGGAATGGAAAGAAGCCAAGGGTGAAGTACTTCCGAGTGTTTGGAAGCAAGCGTTACATTCTAAATGATTGGGAGAACCTTGGAAAATTTGATGCAAAAAGTGACGAAGGCATTTTCCTTGGATATTCTACTACTAGCTGGGCATATAGAGTTTTCAACAAGAGAACAAAGACTGTAATGGAATCCATCAATGTAGAAATTGATGATGACATAACAAAGGTAGAGATGGTTAATGATGAAGAAGGACCAAGCACCAAAGAACCCACAGTTGAGGTCGAAGCTCTTGATTTAGAAGTTGAAGGACCTACACCGGAAAAGGAATAAACTCCCGTGAACTCAAGAATGGAAACAAGATCCATGTCTAGAATAGCAAGTCCTCTCATTCCTTCGGAAGTTCATCCCTCTATCTCCCGGAATGATGAAGTGTCCACATCAAAGAAGCCATCATCAAGAGTGATTAAAACCATCCTGACAGTAACATCATTGGATCTTTAGGTGAAGGTCTTTGACTTAGAAAAGGAAACATTCTTCTAGCCAATCATGTAACATACCATTGCTACCTTACCCAATTTGAGCTGAAAAGGGTAGAAGAAGCTCTTCAAGATGAAAATTGGGTTGAGTCAATGCATGAAGAGATGAATCAATTTGTGAGAAATGATGTATGGGAACTTGCTCCTAGGCCTAAAAATGTTCATGTCATCAGCACCAAATGGATCTTCAAAAACAAGACCGATGAAAATGGAGAGATTATCCAGAATAAATCTCGGTTAGTGGCTTAAGGATACACTCAAGTAGAAGGAGTAGATTTTGATGAATCCTTCGCTCCTGTGGCATGACTTGAGTCTATTCGAATTCTTATGTCAATTGCATGCACTATGAACTTCAAACTCTTCCAAATGGATGTGAAATGTGCATTTCTAAATGGATACATGAACGAAGAAGTGTTCGTTAAACAACCCAAAGGCTTTGATGATCCTTACTTCCCAGACCATGTGCTGAGATTGAAGAAAGCCCTTTATGGCTTGAAACAAGCTCCTAGAGCTTGGTATGATCGGCTTACCCATTACCTCCTAGATAGAGGATTCAAAAGGGGGTATGCCGACCGGACTTTATTTGTCAAGAATGATGAAGATTATTTTCTCGTGGCTTAAGTATATGTTGATGACATAGTATTTGGAGCTACTATTGATGCTCGGGCTATAGAGTTCTCTGAGGAGATGAAGAAAGAATTTGAGATGAGTATGGTGGGGGAGCTTACATTTTTCTTGGGCCTGCAAGTCAAACAAAAGAAGGAAGGCATATTCATTTCACAAGAAAAATATGCTAGAAATATTGTCAAGAAGTTTAGATTAGACTCCAAAAAGCATGCCTCTACTCCCATGAGTTCGTCTACAAAGCTGAATGTTGATTCTTCCGGGGTAGAAATGAGTCCAACCTTGTATAGGAGTATCATTGGGAGTCTACTCTATCTTACAACCAGTAGACAGGATATTGCATTTAGCGTGGGTGTTTGTACTAGATATCAAGCTGCTCCAAAGGAATCCCACCTGACTGCGGTGAAGCGAATCATACGATATATCAATGGAACTCCAAATTATGGGTTGTGGTATTCAAAGGACTCAAATGCTTGCTTTGCCGGTTATTCGGATGCAGACTGGGCTGGAAGTGTGGATGATCGAAAGAGTACTTCAGGTGGCTACTTTTACCTTGGTAACAATCTTGTCTCTTGGATAAACAAGAAACAAAACTCTGTGTCTCTCTCTACGGCAGAAGCTGAGTACATAGCCGCTAGAAGTTGCTACATACAACTCCTTTGGATGAAGAAGCTACTCCATGACTACGGGATTCCTCAAGATACAATATGTGTTTTCTGTGATAACACCAGTGCTATAAATCTCTCTAAGAACCCAGTTCAGCATTCAAAGTCAAAACACATAGAGATACGTTACCACTTCATCCAAGATTTGGTGGAAGATAAAGTTGTATGTCTTGAATTCATACACATAGACAATTAAAAGGCGGACATCTTCACCAAGCCTCTCGATGGTCCATGGTTTGAATCACTCCCTAAGACCATTAGTGTTGGTACAATTCCTTGAATCTCATGTGTGATGCGTGTTCTACCTCTTTATCTTGCTTTAATGATCTTTTGTAGGGCACACACTACCTTGTTGGCTATTTGTATAGCGTGTTTTATTTGTCTGGTTTTAGCTTCAAATGTTTTTATGTCTTGTTGATCTTACTTTACTTGTTCTGTTTTTTAGTGTGTTCAAAAAATTCAAAAACCCATAAAAATTGAAAAATCTTCAAAAAGTTTGATCACTTGTGTTGTGTTTATCACATGTGAGTTTGGCCTAGTACCTTCGTACTAATGGCGTAGTGCATTTACGAGCTTAGCTTGTTTTGCATGCACATATATCTTTGTGGGAGAAATCTTGAAAACTATGTGTGATTGTTGTAAATAGATCTTCAAGCTTATCATGAATGATTGGTCAATAGTCTTGATGGTCTTGATACTTGCATAGACTTGTGTCTATATCTCTTCCCACTTTATTTTTATGTTTTTGCAATAGAGCTCACCAAATGTAAATCTCAAAATGAAAAAGAGATTATGAGCTACAAAAGCCTGTCGCACATACTAGAATTTGACTAGGAAAAAGGGAAAGTGACTTTTGTATTGAAATGTATGGTGCTCAAAAAGCCAAAGGCTATCTCTCAATATTGAAATATCAAAAATTTCAAGCACCGATCTCAAAATGAGATGTATTGTTCAAAAAATGATCAAATGTTATGATTTGTGCAGAAGCCAAATGAAAAGCTTCTAAGAATTGTAATCATTTTCGTGTGGGAGGTCATATATATTCACTTCTATAATTGAGATAAACCACTTGATTTAGTACCAGTTGTGTATGACTTGATTGAATTGATCATTGAAGCTTCACTCTGGTCTAAGGACTATTCCACATTTGATACTCACCCATAACACACAAGACTTTTTTCAAATAATGCTTATCTCATTTGTGTGATTGTACATGTTCAAATGTGATGTGTATGCTCAATTACTTGTCGATCAAACCCAAAAAGATTTTTGAGTTTTTTATTTGTTTTTGAAAGTGATTTTATACTTTCGTGTTTTTAGTTTTTGTTCAAAATGCATTTTTGTGTTTTTCTTCAAAAACTGGTTCAGATGCAATTTTGCGAGAAGCTCGCGATTTAGAGCTTCCCGTAAAAAGTGCTTAAGGGAAATAAAATTTTTTCAACTTCACATAGAGAGTCGCTACTATCTTGCGAGTATTTCGCTACTAAACCCTTCTCACGAAATGCTTTTTAGGCAAAAACTGGAAATTTTTTAATTTCATACAAAGGCTATTGCGACTGTCTCGCGGTTGTTTAGCGACTAAAAGCTTCTCGCGAAAGCTTTTGTGCTTCAGTGGTGCTTTTCGCAACTAAGCTCGCGACTCCCTAACCCATGAAAAACGCGTGTTTTTAGTTTTATAAGGCAGATGTGACTGGTTTTCAAACACTCTCTATTTCCCTCGCCTTGTCTCTCTCGAACCCCTCTCAACCCAAAACCACTTTTCACTCAAACCCCATCAGTTTCAAGCTTGTTTTCTACATTTTCAACTTCAAGGTATGTTTTCTAAAACATTTTCTTCATTTTTGTCTTAGATTATGCAGAAAGTAAGTTAGGGTTCTAAAAATTGGGGATTTTTCGAAAATGGGCTGGGGTTCTTGATTTTGTGAATTTTTTTTCAAATCTTTGATTAGGCTATGTCCCATTTGATCTCTATGTATCTGTGTTGGCCCCTTGTGGCATTTTACACTTGTATTAAGGCATTTTTCTATGTGTTCATGCATTGTCCATTCATGTAGTGTTGTGTTGCATGCTAAGTGTTTGAAAAAATGTTTAAGTGACATTTTTGTGTTGAATTGGACTCAAATGAGTTCCAATGTTTAGGTTTACCCTTGATTGAACATACTTGACACGTTTTGGTCAATGGGTGTGTGTTTTACACACTGTGCCCAACTTGTGCCTCACAATGCCATGCAATGCACCACCTAGGCACTCACTAGGCACACACATGCACACCAGATGCACACACATGCACACTAGATGCACACACATGCACAGTTGCTTATTTCTTGCATTTTACTAAGGTTTACATGTCCTAGCACTTATAGCATGATGTTTTAACATTTTTTGTGTTCTGCTTTAAGTTTTTATACTTATATTTTGGACTAACTTGACACTAATCAAGTTTGTGCTCTATTTTTGTGTTTGTGCACCTGTGTTCCTTTCTCCGTTTTTCTGTATACATGTGCAGATGTCTCCATTTAAGACGTAAGTTGTGAAAGGAGGCAGCAGCAAAGGAAAAGAGCTTGTGATTGATGTTGATAACCTTTCCCCAAGGCCAAAGAAATCTCGATCACCGACACATTCCCATCACATTTCCTTCAACACAAAGTTCACATCTCTCCAAACTCAATTGGACCAAATTCAAAGGAAGCTAGAAGAACATGGAGACTAGCTATTCA
The DNA here is from genome assembly GCA_030021035.2 of Notholithocarpus densiflorus. NCBI lineage: Eukaryota > Viridiplantae > Streptophyta > Magnoliopsida > Fagales > Fagaceae > Notholithocarpus > Notholithocarpus densiflorus. Next base: position 20,206 of record JARYZH020001074.1, on the reverse strand, counting down.
ATGACAAAAAGGGGGAGATGGTGTCGTTGATAGGGGGAGGAGAAGCTAGAAGCTACTATTTGTTTATGTTTTTACTACTTTCGTTTAAAGCTTTAGTACTTTGAATTTATATTTCAGTTTAATATTCAGTATTTGTGTTTATCTCAATGCTTTGTAGCATTTTTTTGTACTTTTAAGATATTGCTAATATGTCTTAAGTACCTCACACTTGTGCCCTAGTAGGATCTTGTATCCTAACTGCATATACTTCGTGTATTTTGCATTGGTTGTGTGTTGGACATGCAATTAATCATTGTGATTGTTCTTCATTGCATTGCATGTCCGGATGAGCATTTACTTGCTAAATGTTCATTGTAGTCATTCTTTAATGACTGACCTTGTTTGATCAAGATATGCTTATATGTTTTATAGTGTTTACAAACTTGATCGCACTTTACTTGCTCATGTACGTATCATGTATTCAACTTGTCATAAGCTTAATGAAAGTTTTGTTTGTGTGTGAGTGTTTTAGGTTACAGGTACATACGTGCAAGTGCTTCACAGCTTCTAGATTAGGTGTGAGTGAGTTTTGTCACTGTTTCTAAACTCACGTTTAAGTCTAGAGTCTGTTTTAGGGGTTTTGTCATGGAATAGCCAAAGGGGGAGATTGTAAAGTTGTAATTTACAACTATGTGTTTTGTTGGCTTTAATTTCATGCCAAATTTGATTGTAATTTTATTCAATCTATTGTACCCTGTATTTATTATGGGATTTAATTGTAAGGGTTGTGTGTGAGAGAGAGAGTGTGTGAAGACTCAAGCAATTGAAGACTGAAGAGTTTTCGTGGGTAGCTCGCGACTAAGCATCCCGTGAAATGATGTAGGTGCCCTGCACATGACTGGAATGCAAAGAGTCAGGACAGATGGAGATAGCTGTGTTTCGCGAGTAGCTCGCAGGTAAAGCCTTCCCGCAAGACACTCATGAAACATTCTGTTTTGCCAAATCATCCTATCTGATACACACTTTCTGTACCCACACTATATATACCCATATTACCCACAAATGTTAAGGAGTGCTTTTGAGAGAAAACCCTAGCCACAAACCTTGAGAGTTAGAGATTGTTATACCCACATATCTCTACACATTTGCTTATGGATTTTCCTCAACTCCTACCTCTCCATTTTCATATCCTTGAAAGGTTGATAGCCCAAACACTTACCACACCCTTTCAGAGTGTTTAGTGAGGTTTTGGTGCTGCTGGGAAGCATTGGAAGAAACCAAGGATGGCAGATGCAACATGGAGATTGTTGCGGGATCCGGAGAGCTAGACAAGACACGGTTCCAAGAAGCCTTGTTGGAGTAAGAGCTTAGAGGGCTTAGGTAGATCGGGTAGATTAGACTTGGAGGGTCTCTTGCTAACCTATGTATCCCAACTGATTGTCTAGTGGATCGATTACCGCTTAGAGGGCGGCGGAGAGGTTTTACGCCGAGGACTTCGGTTTCCCGATAACACATCGTTGTGTTGTCTTTGTGTTTGCATCTCTCTTCCCTTAATCTTTGCCATTTAAATTTTGCTGTGGTTGTGATTTTATTTGGTTTAGATTGCTTTATCAATTCTGTTTTAGCTTATGTTCATATTCCGCACATACATTGTTTGATAATAAGCTTGAATTGGTAATTTGTAATTTAGGGGTCTAAACGTTCATAGGTGTTTTACACGCTATTTGAACTCTCAGTATCAAAGAGTTAAAGGACTATACCTTGATAGAAGGGGAGCTATACAGGAGGCTGCCCGGAAGGATCCTGTCTAGATGTGTCAGTGAAAAGGAAGGAAAGCTAAAAGTAAAGGAACTGCACAACCAGACCTGTGGGAACATAGAAAAAGTCAACCTATACAGGAGGATACAATGCATGGGGTACTACTGGCCTAGCAACAAGGATGCTGCCATTGTGCAAGAAAAGTGTCAAAGCTGTTAGCTCTCGATGGACAAAGAGGAAACTTATGTAGTATTTGTTGTAGAAAACCTCATTCATCATACACCTAACTCAAGGGATCTTGCTAGATGAAAGGAAGTTGGCCTATCAAATCAAGAAGCTAGTCGCTCGATATTTTCTGCAGAATGGGATCTTGTTCAAAAGAGGATACAACGGGGATCCCTTGAGATGCTTAGGGCCCAAAGAGGTTAGGGAGGTAGTGAAGGAAGTTCATTCAGGTGAGTGTGGAAGTCACTTGGGAAAGAGGAGGCTCCATAAATAGCTACTGCAATTGGGATATTATTAGCCCATAATGAAGAAAGATTTTGAGGAGCTGGTCAAAACATGTCATGAATGCCAAGTACTAGGGGATGCTATACACACTCACCCAAATGCACTACAAGATATGACTACCCCATGGCCTTTCCACACTTGGGGGCTTGATCTCATAGGGCCCATTAATCCACCTTCTAATGGCCATATATGGATCTTGGTGGCCATTGAGCACTTTACAAAATGGGTAGAGGCTCTTCCTTTGAAGAAGGCCACTAGGGTAGCCTCTTGGGATCCCCAAGAGGCTGATTAGTGACAACAGGACCCCATTTGTAAACAAGGATGTGAGGAGCTTATTGGAGAGGTACCACATCAAACACAGGAGATCCACATCATACTACCCCCAAGGAAATGGCCAAGCTGAGGCAACCAATAGAGTGATACTGAAGATCCTGAAGAAGATGAAACATGAGTATAGGGGAAAGTAGAGCTCTCATCTGACAGATGTACTCTGAGCATGCAAGAGCTCCCCGAAGACAGCCATAGGATTTTCACCATTTTCCCTTGTTTATGGGACAGAGGTCCTCAACCCAGTAGAGTTAACCATCCCCACACCAAGAGTGGTGCTGGAGGAGATCCTAGGAGACGCAAACAACACACATGCCAAGGAAAGGGTGGTGGACTTGGAAGGACTAGAAGAGAAAGTAGATGTCATAAGAAGGCAAAGACAAAGGTACCAGCAGAAAATGGCTAAGGCATATGAGCAAGCAATCCACCCGAGGATCCTTGCAAAAGGGCAACTAGTATTGAGGGCAGCAGAACATGTATGGAAGAATATCCTAGGGCCTTCAAAGTTCACTCTGAAATGGGAAGGCCCCTATGTTGTTAAGGAAGCCCATGACAACAGGTATTATTATCTAGCAAGGATGGATGGGACCTCCCTAGCAGATCCCATAAATGGAAAATGGTTGAAGCAGTACTACACATGAAGTTCTGGGTACCACAGGAACCTTTTGCAATCCTTCATTTTGTTAAATATTTCTATCATCCTTTATTTTATTAGGCACTGTTACTTAGTATCTTTTGTCATATGTTGTTTTGCCAACTACTTTATTCAGTACCCTTTTTATGATCCATGTGAAAGATCTACTCTATAGTTAGCCTACCCCTTTTGCAAACGAATCTTCAAATCATTATGATGAATTGCAATGAAGTTTTCTTTAAGAAAAAAAAAATTGAGTAAACTACGATTATGCTTGAAGTAATCACTTGAATACACACATCACATATATCTGTATTATATAGATATGACTATGCTTGAAGTTATTGCACATGCATATGCCATTTAGCATGACCTAAGTTTGGCCAAGATCCTATTTAAGTACCTAGACCAGTACTTGATCCAAAGAAAAATTTTCTAGTACATGACCTGGGACTTTCCACAAGATAATTCTTTCCAAGTGTATCCTAAGACTTCTCACAGAATAAGCCCACCAAGTTCATGGCCCAAAACTTGGGTAAGAGTAAATTTCCAAAGTACCTAGCTCAGAACTTGTGTAGGAGCAAATTCACTAAGTACTTGGCCCAGGACTTGTCACAAAATAAGCCCACCAAGTCCATGGCCCAGGACTTGGATAAGAGTATATTTCCAAAGTACCTAGCTTAGGACTTGTGTAGGAGCAAATTCACTAAGTACTTGGCCCAGGAGTTGCTTCAGAATGAATTTTCAAGAACCATGGTCTAGGACTTAGTCCCCAAAAAGAAAAAAGAGAAAGAAGCAGCACATAAAAGGTTCTAAGTACATAAAGCAAAGGCCATTAAAGTATTATGAAGTCAAAATTAAGAGTTCACACATGAACCAAAGGAAAAATAAAGTTAAGTGTTCATACATAACCTAAAAAAAAAAGAGAAGGAAGAAAGAGAAATACATAGTCTAAATTACAAGAAAGAAGAAAACGTCTAAGGTATGAGGCCGGCAAACAAAGAGTTTTCTCGAGGAATTGTAGGAGATGAGGAAGTGGCCATAGATGAGAGGGATTGCTGCTTTCTAGCTTCCAAGTCTTGCAACACCTTTTGTGCACGACCCAAAGCCTCCTTGGCAGCAGTAATCTCAGCGTCAAGATCCTTAGTGACCCTTCTCTAGAAAAGAGCACGACCTACTGACCAGAGGTACTCTAATAAGAAGGATAAGTTGAATTTCGCCTCCTTGAAATCCTGCACTACCCCCCTCCACTCTAGGAGCCTCTCCTCAGATAGAGAATCAAGTAGGTTGTTCTTTAAAGAAACCAACACAGCACAATGAAGCTCCAGCAGGACGTTCCCTAAGAATGCACCTCCTCTAAACCCACTGGTGAAGTCCCTATAGACTCTGAATAGTCCATCCAAAAGTGGCAAACCTTCAATGGGCACAGAGAATCGGAGGAAGTTGGTGTAAGGTGGTCCAAAATGGTGGAAGTGGTTTGCAGGGAGGCTGTTGAACTCTAGAGAATCAAAATGGGCCAGGAAGGTAGGGAGCCCTACGCTAGGATCCGTGATAGCCGTCTCTGTAGTTTCCTCCATTGTTGTGTCCTTCTCCTCACGAAGAGAATGGCCACCAAGTCTTAGGATGGTTTGGGGGATCCTAGTTTGAACCTCAGTAGCTTGAATGGGTGGAAGGGATCCCCTGGCCCCTTCTCAACATCTACAGGGTTGACAAAGTCATCAATAGAGAGAAGTACATAAAGCAAAAAAAAAAAGAAAAAAAAAAGAGAAAGGTGGAATAAAGACTAAGTACCAGTTTCTTGCACAGGAGCTTCCTCTTGAACCTCAGAAATTGTTTCAGCCACTATTAAGGATCCGTCTGCATGCCCTTTTTGTTCCTTAGTGGGCTCTGCAAAAGAAGACACAACACGTTGAAGAAAAGGGGAGGAAATCCTATATTGAAACCAAAGGAAGAAAGAAAGACAGGGTCACAAAAGGGGAAGCACACCTTCAATAATTTTTGTTTCCAAGGTCAAATTAGTGATTTCACTCTTAGGGATAGTTTAGGGACTAACTCGGCCTATGAATAAGGAAGGGACTTAGAAGAAACACAAACTGGTATAAATTAAGAAAGGACAAGAGATAAGATAAGGCCAACCAACTCTTGCAAATGAAGTTGTAGCCCCAATAGACTCCTCGGCCACTACAAGTCCAGGGATTTGCTCAGTAACCATAATTCTTGCCGGACTGGGATTCTATCCAGACGTAGGACCTTTGGCCCCCGTAGGGTCAGGAGTATGCGCAACGCTAGGATCCTAAGCAGCCACAAGGGTGGAAGCTTGCACAGGCTCGGTGTCCTTGGCCACATCAAGAGCCCGCTTGGTTTTCTCAACCACCTCTGTAGATGACTAAATTTCTCGGTTTGAAATGAGTCAAACAAGTAAAATAGTTTCACAAATGCGAATTTGTATTGATGATTGTGTGGTACAATTCTCTGTAATTACAAAAGAGTTATCCTCTGATTCGATCTCCTTAAAAGACTTGTTGATTGGGTTTGTAGTAATGTGATTTTGATTTGAACACCTAATATACTTTAATTTGGCTGAAGAATGGATCAAAGATCTTTGGAACAGAATTACAATGAATCTTTGGCTATGAGCTTGTTGGAAATCCTTCGTTCTTCACGTTCTTCATGTTCTTCGTGTGTTCTTCGTCTTCGAAGGTTTATGGTGGAAGTTCTTCAGGGCTTTAGAGGCTTGAATCCATTGAGCTTCACTGATTTGTGATTTCTTGAGGTTTCTAGAGGCTTTCGAGCTTAATTCTAGTGAACTTTAAGATCTAGGCAGGTAGTTTGGATGATTCTGTTTCAAATGTTCTTCGTATTTGAAGGTTTGTGGCGGAAGTTCTTCGGGGCTTTGGAGGCTTGAATCCGTTGAGCTTCACCAATTTATGGTTTCTTGGAGTTTCTGGAGGCTTTTGAGCTTGATTCCAGTGACCTTTGAGATTTAGGAAGATGATTTTGTATGATTTTGCTTCGAATGTTCTTTGTATTCGAAGTTGAAGTTCTTGAAGTTTCTGGAGGCTTCAGGGCTTGATTCCAGCAGAGCTTCTGGATTTCTGAACTTAAGATGTCTTCCTCTCCTTCCCAAGATGTCTTGGTTTTGGTCCCTTTTCTGAGATCTCCTCAGGATGTCTTGGTCTCTTTCAAGCTCCCTTAAAATGCCTTAGGAAGGCTTCTATTTATAGGAGTTTGGGGGTGGGTGAGCGACACGTGGCGGAGTCTGATTAGTGACACATGTCACAGCTTAATTGGTCCGCCTATGTCATCGCTTACACGCGTTGGACTACTTAATTCATCGCTTACATGTGTGAGGCTGCTTGTGTCATAGCTTACACGTGTGCTGATGCGTGATTGGTTTTTGCATGACACTTGGCAAATTTCCGTTGGCTTCTGAGTAGTGATAGCAAAACCTAGTAACAGTACGTGGCGCTTTGTAATTGGCTGTATTTTGTGGACTTGGTAGTATGATGTGTCAGCTTGTGATAGGTCAGAAATTTTCCCTCTCTATAACCTCCTTACTCGAAATCTCCTCTTCAACACCAAAAGCAGTTGGGGCTTGAGATGCTATTGCCTCCTCTGGCAAAACATCACCAGCCACAAGGGGAGGTACTTCCACTTGTAAAAGAAAGAAAGGAAATAAGGAAAGAAGAAGACAACCTAGCAGAAGGAAGAGACAAATTTCAAAAAAAAAAAAAAAAAAAAGGATAAGAAAGGGTTATACCACATCATCACCAGAAGAAGGGCTCTTTACTCTCTTAGAACTCGCCTTGCGTCTGGACTGCAAAAGGAAAGCCTACTCATGAATAAGAGAAAGAAAGAAATAAACTACAAAAGGAAGAAGAAAAGAAGAAAAAGAGCAGCTAATGAGAAAAGACGAGAGAAGAAAGAATGAGGTCTTGCCCTTCTCTCTCCTTCTACAGGGTCTACAACGGCCTTCTGCTTACTACGGGTACGCCTAGAGGGTCCTTTAGGAGATTAAGGAATAACGGTAGAGGACCTCGAAGAAGCTTGGGCTAGAGAAGTGACAGCTACAAAAGAAACCCCTTTAGGGGAACCTACAAGAGTCTGAAGATTAGAAGTCTCAACCTTAGTCTTGACTCAAATTTTTGGGATGGGAGGATGGCTGACCTCCTTGTCCGAGGACCCTGCCCCAGCAGTAGCAAAGTCCACCTCCCCGGGCTCCTTAAGAGCAACAAGCTGTTTACGAGCCGTGGTATTTTTTCTTTTCTTGGTACCTTGGCCAACTTCAATACCCTCAACACCCTTTTCGGCCTCAGTTTTCTTGCCAGCATTCTTCTTAACCTTCTTTTCCTTCCCCTTGCTAATGGGAGTTACATCACCAATCTCTTCAACTACTCCTTTCTTGATTGGTACATCGATGGAAAAGCCAACAATCAGATCATTTCCAGGCCAAGAAGTAGGGAAATCATTGGCATAGGATACCCAGCCACCCTAAGTAGGATGCCACTCTACAAAACTAGTCTTGCTGCTTATATCAGCAGACACAATGCCAGCTATAAGGAGAGCCAAATGTTTCTTAGAATTGAGAGTAGAAGAGAGATCAGGGTCAGGAGTCCTCCCTATTGTGCCCAAGCCAACATAATCCAAGAACGATTTATGAATTCTCCTCTAGTAACTGTAGAAACCACTAGAACCAAAAGCTGCCCACTAAAAGCTTGGCACAACAAACTAGGGGCTCCTCTGTGACCAATAAGAAAAGGCTTAAAGCCTTAAGAATGCATCCAAAGAAGGAAGTGAAGGGACAACCTCCTTGAACACTGGTGGGATATCCTGATTGAAGCCAAACTACCTAAGTACCCGGTGTGCAGGATAATGGGTGTACTTGGGACCACCTGATGAAGGAACTAGGAGCGATGAGGGACTTGTACAAGCAAGGTATGCCAAGCTACTATCATCTCCTCGGCGTAAGTCAAAAGTGTGCCCTGAGGAATTCAAAAGAGATGACAGGACGAAATCAAAAGCAAACCCAGGGCCAAACCCTCGAGGTGAACGCCAACTTAAGTGGCCCCTCTAACCAAACAATTCCATAAGGTTGATAGCCCCACCCTTTAGATTGGACCAACGAAAGATTATTGGATGCCCATCTATGGAACTGCCACACAACCCCTTGATAACATCTAGTAATCCTTAGAACTTCTCTTTTACATACTTCAAATTCCTGCACTTTGCCAAAGTGACCTGGGAACAGTCCCACACAAATATTTACAACATAGCAAGAATTACCTTTAATCTCATTAGCATGAAATAGATCCAGTTGAGAGTAGATGTGACCTAAGAACATGGGGGCTAGTGGGTAGCTGGTACCCCGGTCCATTTGGATGGCCAAAGGGAAGAACATGGACTTGACCCCGTAGCTGAGGAACTCACTGAAGAGAAACTTGCTTAACCACAGCACCAGATTCCTAGCCTGCCTAACAGGCTTCTTCTTTTCCTTGGAAAGCGTTACTACCCACTTCCCTATCCTGGTTGGTTTACCCCAGAAGAAGCAGTATGTCCAGCAAAATACTTGAAAAGCTGTTCCTTGACTACGAGATCCTCAGCAGAAAGTTGGATGTCAAAGGAGCTCTCATTGCCAAACATAGGGAGCAGGAAGTTGTTGACCACATCCTCCAAAGTGATGGTGAGTTCACCCACAGAAAAGAAAAATGTATGGAGAAAGGGAGACCAATGACGAACCAAGTGCCTAAGACCTTTGGCATCCCTGAAACCTTTTAAATTCCTAGTCATCGCCACTAACTTTAGGATACCAGTCCATTCCAAGCACCCAGCAAAATCTCCATCAGCCAATTCCTCGTCCACCCAGTTGGCCCAACCATGAGCAACCTGAGGAAAGAATAGACTGGAAGTGTACTAGGGATCTTGAAGGGGAAAGGTTGGCCGATCTGAGACTTCTTGTGCCTCCTCTTGCTCTAACCCCACTAAGAAACCCTCACCCTCAGATAGGGCGGGTGAGCATTCCTTTCTCTTACGTGAAGAAGAAGAAGAAGTCATGGAAGTAGCTCTATGAAGCACAGTGAAAACAAAAGAGGAAAGAAAAGGGAGAGATGAAGGTGGGGGGGAGAGAAAAGAATGGTTAAAGGGACTAAAAGGGGAGAATGGGGGATTTGAGAAGAGGTTTAAGTCTAAGAAAAAGATAGAAAAATTCAGAGAAGAGATTGAAGTGATAGCAATAATGGCATGGAGGGAAAATGTAGAAAGGATGAAGTATTGAAAGACGTGCCAGTTGCCAGAATTAAATTTTTGGAGGACTTGGCTATTAGTTATTGATGGGAGTTATGGAAAATAGAGAGAGTTAACATAAAAAGAGGGGGAAACTTATCCATTCACCCAACCTTTTTCAAAAAAATTCCACATCCCTTGAAAATAGGGAGGAGTTACGAGAAGAGTGAGATACAGAAGGTAAGGATCTCAGAGGAAAACGCAGGGGATGAGGATCCTCAATAAAAGAGGAGAAAGGATCCTAAGGAAACAAGAGGTCTATTCACTCACGTAGGGAGAAACAAAAGAAGGATCCTAAAGAAGTAATAATTCTATTTACTCACACGTAGGCTGCAGGCAACCCACGAGCTCTAGGGTCTAAATGTTGAGGTACAAAATGTTACAAGTATTAAGATCCAAAGCAAATGGGCCCTCAAAACCAAGGAAGACCTAATCTGTGAGCCAAGGTTTGGCCCATTAAGAATAGGCAAGAGGGAGCCCAAGCCCATTATAAGGTAAGCCTTGGGCCTTAGAGAGGATAGAAGAAAGTAACAGAAGTTTGGCCCAACCCTATTTAAAAGGGGATCCCTAGGGAAGCCTAGAGAGAAGAAAGAGACTAGACCAAGATACCTTGGAACTACCAAAGCCAGGGGGGGATCCTCAAGAAGAGCTGAAGGAGACCAACCAGGATCTGGATGGCATAAGGAGGTGGCTGAAAGCCTTTCAACATGTCAAGAAGGAGTCCACCTATTTGAAGGAAAGGGACAAAGGGTAGGGCAGACAAAAAGGCTCTAAAATGTCTTTTTAGAAGTTTTGGGAGAAGGATTGGAAGCCTTGACCTAGGAAAGGCATTTGAACTTATCCTATCAGGACATCCCAAAAGAGGAAGGTTAGTTGGGAACTTTTGGGAGATAAACCTTAAAAGAAGGATACAACGAAGAAATAAGGAAAGGACCAGCCACCAATGTTGCTGACACAACATTGGTTCTAGTACCCAGGGTAGTAAAAGGAAGGAATCAATGGCATGCCAAAAACCCTGGAATGGTACTATAAAAGGAAGATGAAGGCGTTAACAAAAGGCATTGAGCAACTATTAATTAGAGAATAAAAAGAGCATTAGAGAGATTCACTAAGGTTCAGAAAAAATAGAGAGAAGAGAAAGGCATTGTGAAGGATCCTGTAGCAAGTGTTTGAGGATACACTGTTGGATAAATGCATGTTTGTATTGAATACAAAACATATGCAACGGAAAAATTAATGGATCTACTTCATTCGCAATTGATAACATGTATTATGTAAGTTGCAGAATTTAAGAACAAGAAAGCATACCTTGGTGCGGTGAAATTCAAAACCGAAGATCAGAAGTTCTTGGGAAGACTTTTAATTTTCACTCCAATTCCACTTGATGCCCAAGATGTGTGGTCTCTCAATCAGTTTCCAAGGAGAGAATAAAAAGTGTCCAACACTCACATACTAGCCATTTCATTCCTTATGAGAACTCTCTTATGAAAAGCTCTTATGGAAAAACCCCTTAATGAAATTTTGTATGTTTCTTTCCTCATATACAACTGATTATCTAATTGGGCTAGCCTTTTGGGTCATTCCAATTGGGCTCTAGTATGTGGCTTGGAATGGGACCAAAAGGGACCAATAAGACACTACCTCCAATGGGCCTTGAGCTTTTCTGTCAACTCTTGACAAGTCCAAAGTTACCATTAACTATATTTAATACCACTATATAAATATAGTTGCACTCTAGGCCTTATATATAAATTATATCCCAAGACTTTTTTGTACATGCAACCCCTTCATTAAAATATTCGTAGTAATACAAAGTCATGAAAGTAGACTGTCACTTTGAAGATTACTACATCTTAATCCTTGAGTACCCAGTTTAATCCTTTACGTTATTCATCATATATTTATGAAATCCAATTTCATAAATATATACTTTAGTAACTACTTACTAAAGTGATTGTGCCCAACACTTTGAATAACCAAACCCATTAAACTTATCTCAAGGGAATATTTTATATCTCCGTTAAGAGACTATGAATTCCATCTTGAGAATATATGTTCCATCAACACTAAATGCGGCTGCCTAACATACTGAGGTTTTGATCGTGACTTATAGATCTCACTCCTGATATATCAAAGCAACCTACATCTCATGATCAGGTCCATTAATCTCTCAGGATTTAGAGTTTATGTAAATAGAAGTCGTGAGATTTATTATTCATTTGACAGTTATTAGGAGAATAATAAATCTCACAGCGGCCCAGTTCAATATGTCATAACTCTTAAAACATATCAACATACCAACTAGAAGTCTCCACTTTCATGATCAAGACAAATCATCGTAGTTGATATGTTATAGTCTTCGCAGATGAAACGCCCAATTTCATCACCGACTACGAACTACATTTTGAGTTTACAAGGAACTTGTGATTTACATCTTCTGTGACTAAATCACATAAATCACATACAATACATCTCATGGACTAAGATAATGTCTCATTAGTTCATTTATAGATAATCTCATATAATTAAACAATTTAATTATTTATGACATGCCAATAAATTAGATTTTAGGGCATAAACCCCAACATACACTTGGATTAAAAGGGTTTCAAACCTCACAAGTCTTGGAAGCCTAGAAAGAGCTATCCTAGTCTGTGACTTTTGAACTTATTTGAACCTTGTGGCATATCCCAGTGAGAAATAGGGTCCAATGTACTTAAAAACTTAATACAATGTACTTAAAAACTTAATATAATGAACTATCGCTCTATTTTCTGACGATCTCTGACGTTATTGCTTGCATTTTTCTTGATAATCCCTTTACTGTTCCTCAGCCACTTATTTTACAATATATATATGTGTGCATATATGAATGTGTATGTGTTGTAGGATCTATGTTTGTGCACAAATTGGTTCGTAATCAGCCCAACACCAGCTGCATTAAACTAAGCCCAGTCCACCAACCATTAAACATTATCTCTTTGGAGGCCCAGGATCCTTATCACCATTTGGGCCTGGGTATTGTCCAAAACAAGAACCCACAAATGTTTTCGCCTATTTTGTCTCATAATTTTTTTTTTTTTTTGGTATGACTCCTTGGATCGTTTTATGTGTGTAGATGAGGTGGAGATTGATTGGGTTGAATGGATTTCTATCGTTGTTCGGATTGGTTGGGTTGTTCCTTTCGTTATTGGAAGATTGGTTTAATTGAATTGTCTTCAATTGAGCATAAATTGGAAACTGAAAATGTCTATGATTGTTAAGAATGCCTATCCGATGTAGAAACAATGATGAGAGAGGAATGGATGGCTGTAATTGGTCGGTGATAGCATTTTTTCCCCCTTATGTTTTCTTGTTTAGTTTAAACTGTTTGGTTACTGAGAATCCATAGGAAAAAAAGTGAGAAATTTTGGACAATGAATGAATGTTACAAGAGGAGATTGATTAAAAAAATTTGAACAAAAAAAATTCGCTCTTTCTTTTTTCTTTTTCAAATTTGAAAAGGGAAAAAAAATCGATTTTAATTTTTAAAATTTTTTCCATATTTTTATTTTTATTTTTGAATTTAAAATTTAAAAAAAAAACATATTTTTTGGACACTTAACAGCAATTCCTTAACAAACACTAATGATAGGACCCAAATTGAATAAAGTTAAAAGATAGATGATTGAACCATTGCATACCCTTGGTGCGATGGTCACTCCACAAGTATAAGTGCTTATGGGATGTGGAGGGTAAGGGCTGAGGTTCAAATCTCTAGGAGGGAGCTTTCACACACATATACACTTAAATTAGGTTAGAGTAGAATTTCTATCTTGTATAAAAAAATAATAATAATAATTTAAAAAAAAAAAAGAAAAAAAAAAAGATGATTGAATTGAACTAAATTAAATTTTAGGTAAAGTTTGATAGTGCAATTTGTATTTTAGCATAAAACCAATTAAATATAGGTGGTTAATCACACCTTAGAATTTTAATCAATGTTAGCAAATTCAATTTTTATGTACACACCGACACATGCGAGATGTCTTGCCTATCCATGGGTGAGACCAAAATTTAGTATTGCTAAGAGTATTAGTATCCATCATTGAGCCTATGAAATTATGATTGCTTGCTTCAAGTTGTGTCTTGGTATTTTATTAATAATACTAAACCATCAATTAATAATGAAGAAAATCATAAGGGACTATTTTTTGTGGTAGTCACATGAAATTTCTCATCATTAATCCTACAACATAGGAGAAAAGAAGAAACTACAAAATGAAAGAAAATAAAAAAAGTTTACAAAAATAATATATATATATATTAATTTTAGAGTAGGAAAATCTCTTGAGTTTATTTAAGCTTTTGTGTGTCACCGTCAACATCCAATTTTCAATTGAAATGGAAATTAAGAGTTATTATTCTCAATCTTGTGATCCGTGTTGGATCTTAAGCAGATACTAATTTCTCTACACATTGCAGCTTTTGGCCGTAAACAAACAATTGTGTCTCATGGTTTCTGGTTGATCAGCTTGAGGATAGAATTTTGAATTATCAAATGAGCTCAACTTTATTTCCGCGTTGCTTTGTTGTTGCTTCATATTTGCTTCAACGTCTTTATTTGCAGCATCCTTGTAAATGATGTATAGGATCATTTGAGAAATTCCAAATAGGAATCCCATGACATTTGGCAACTGATTATCCATTGTGTTAGACAAGATTATCCATTCCCATGATAATTTTTAAAACTTAATTAGAAAAAGAGTAAGAGAGTCATGCATGTATGTTGCTTATAAACTATGAAAGAATATTGATATAGGAACTAACCGCAATGAAGAAATCCCTTACGAAATATCCATAGAAGAACCACACGGTGGCACAAAGGGTGAGAAAAAAGGACAGAGTAAAAGGCATGAACTCTACACTTTTGGTTCTTATAACTCGCATCTGCAATTTAAAATATTATAGCTCCATGATTTGAAAGTTGATGAAGTATGTATATATATAGGTAATAGTACCCATCATGCATGATATATATACTATACACTAGCTAGAACATACCATGATGCTTAATGGAGCAGCAAAAACTGCTAGGTTGTAAATAGCGCATATCCATCCAATGGCATTAACACGTTTGGACCCCTTTAAAAGGAAGATTGTGGTTACCGTAATCAAACCGAAGGCCCCTATATTGCCGATTACTAATCTCATTGTAAAAACCTGCAAATGCACATTAAACGAATTTAACCTTTCGTATATCAATAAGCCATATAGCTAACATGGTTGAATCTTAAAGATCATTGCAATGACTGTTTGTAAACATGATTATTCTTTTGGTGATATAATAAATAATTAGTCACTTACATTACATAGAGGAAATATAGGGGAGATATCTCATATTCTTTTTTCTTTTTTTTTCTTCCTCTTTCCCTATTTTTCATTATTTCTTTTTTTTTTTTTTTTTTTTTTTTGAAAACAAACCAAATATCATTCATGCATGAAACAGCAATTGTCAAAGTACAAAGCCTCTAGGGCTGGTGGTGGTGGCTCTTCCAACCACACAAGTTCATCATCTTTTTTTTTTATTGGTTTTAAAGGAAGAAATCATCAATTATTTCTTTTATTTTGATTTTATACAGACGTACTCAAATTACTTTCACACACAAAGTTGTTGTACTATTACCTTCTCTTTCTTCGGGGCATATATAATGTACAAAGTCAAGTAAATTACTTCAATAACGCAGCCAATGCCATTGATGGTAATGATCAAATAAGCGTTTGTCTTGAGGAAACCATAATATAATAACAACATTGCACTAAGAAGGGAAATCACATAAGGTATGGATTGGAACCCCTCTGATGATTTCTTCTCGCAAATTTTGTAAAATGTTGGTCTGTGAGAGAGAAGAGCTTAGGTTAGCAGCAATGTCATGTGACTTTTTCATATGTAAAAATATAAAATTGTTTTTCATAGTTCCTTACATTGGCGCCATGAACACCAAAAATGACACAATGTTACCTACATACAAAAAGAAATCCCAATATTAGCTACGAAGAATTCACATAAAATGAAATGAAATTTGATATATCTCATGGAAATTGAGTAGCACTGTGAAGATTTAGTAAACAATTGCAAGGTAAAAAGTCTATAATCTAGAAAAAGCATCTTAAAAGATGATCTTAGGGACAGTTAATGGAATTACTCATGAAGTGATTTAAAAAGAATTATATTAATTAACATATGAGAACTAAAATATAACCATATAAATACCCAAAAAAAAAAAACTAAAGGCATCATTATACCTAACAGACCAAATATGAGAGACAATTGATGTTCTGTTAAGAACCCCATGCTAGTGATGCAATGTGAGAGACCTAAGAATATCTGGGAAACCTCTTCGTATAGATATCTATTTAGGACTACGAAGAGCTTCAAATAGAACTATCCCAATGCCTTCTCTTATATAACCCCAGAAAAGAGTTTGGTAAATCATATTGAGTTTGGTGGTTTGGTTTCTATTATCTTGTTTCTAATTCTGATATGGTTATTAGAAACTTGCCAACCCATGCACGACTTTAGATATAATTAATATAACAGCCAAAGTTTGCCACAAAAATCTGCCAACCCATTTACTTTGAAACTGAGTAATGTGATAACCATGTCACATTATAGTTGGGGTGAGGAGCAGGAAAATAAAGAAACAATTAAAATTGAACATTAATTATCTCACAAACAATTCTAAAAGATGTTTGCTCTAATCAATATTCCATAATATCATCAAGGATCGACCTAAATACACTAGACCACGTATGCTATTGTATATTAATTTAGTTGGCTAACTAAAAATTTGATTGACTCACCTAAATCATGTAAGTGTTGGCTTTTAGTAATAACCGATGCATGCCAAGGTAATCAAAGTAAATATGGGTTGTAGACGTGTTACGCCAAACCCAGATCTAACATGTCCAAAATCAGTTCATTCACTTCATTATTAAGCTCAAGCTTAATCTTTATTTTCAGCTAGTCGCAAACCCGTGGGTTCCAGTTAGCTTAATTGGTAAAGTTTTTGTAAACACTCAATTTTGCACCCATAATTTAATTTTAAAAGATGGTTGAAATGATCATTCTAAGTACCCCAAAAATCATAATTGCATTTCATGTATTAAATCATTCATCACATATCATAAAAATGATGTTGAGATTCTAACGATCGCAACGGTATGTCCAGTTCTCAAATCGGACCGTCGGATTGAAAGATATTACAAGATCAAGTTTTCACAATCTGCATGCGTATCATTTGGGTAAAACCAATCACGGGTGATTAATAGAAATTAATTTTGATTGGTCAATAATTAAAAATGATTAAATAATTTATGTGATTGATTATTGAATTTGATTAAAATGAGTTTGGTTGCATAGGAATAAAAGGATAATATGATAATATGGGAATTATTGATAATTAGGCTTTCAGAAATAATTATCTTTCAGATAATTATTCTTTTATGGACTTAATTATCAAATTAAAATGGATTTTATTTGGAATACAAGTTTGAAAAACGTCCAAGTACAAATCTCAGCCCAGAAAATGCCTAAAAAAGAGTCTAAAACAAACCAGAAAGGAAAACTAGGCCGAGCACTAAGGAGTGCCAATCGGCACTTCCACGGTGCTGATTGGCATAGGTTTTAAGTCCGGCCTAGAAACATTCAGACTAGGTCTAAACTTATCAGATTCGATTTTTTAGGAATAAAACTTGACCTAATTCGTATCTGCTAATTTTCTTAGCAACCATACCTTATTTTTTAAGCAAACACACCTCTATAAATAGAGGAGAAAATTTACCACCCCTCTCTCCCCTTACGTTGAAGAAATTCTGGAAACTCTGCTTTAGGAATTTCTCTACTGTAAGTGATACTATTTTAGATCTCAAAGAGGTTCATCTTCTTTGACCTCTAAAATATTCCTCTCTTGCAGAATACATTCATGCAGGTAATTTCTTACTTTGTTTCTTGCTCTCACAATTTTATCTCGTTCTTGTTTTCTTTTCATAAACATGTTCTTGTTGCTTTTGATTTTGATTTTGATTTTTTTATGAATGTGTGTTTTGTTTCTTTCATTATTCATCTAAATCATGTTCTTAAATCGTTTTTTGCATACTCTCCCTCTATTGTTTCTTTCAAATTCACACGCTTAGTTTAGGTCTTAATATATCAATTGATTAATATGCATAGATCTAGGGTTAAACTCTGTTTTAAAGTTTGTAGATCTGCAAGAAATTTACTATGAAAGCTTCATCCTTTTTTTCCAATAAAAATCAGATCGGTATTTTTCATTGAAATACAGATCTGAATTTTTTCTTAACAAAATCAGATCTGTATTTTTCATTAAAATACAGATCTAATTTTTTTTTTAACAAAACTAAATCTGTATTTTTCATTAAAATACAAATCTGAATTTTTTTTTTCTTTTAAACAAAATAAGATCTGTATTTTTCATTAAAATACAGATTCAGATTTTTTAAGCAAAACCAAATCTGTATTTTTCCATTAAAATACAGATCTAAATTTTTTCTTTTAAAAAACCAGATTTGTATTGTTCATTAAAATACAGATCTGAATTTTTTCTTAACAAAACCAGATCTGTATTTTTCATTAAAATACAAATCTAAATTTTTTTCTTAACAAAACAAAATCTTTATTTTTCATTAAAATACAGATCTGAACCTTTTTGATAAAATCAAACCCCTTTCTTTCATAAAAAATTACACTTAAATAAAAATTTGTTTTCTCTCCATTTAAAATTATAAAAACTAGATCTGATTTTTTTATAAAAAATTCATTCTTTTCATCATATAAACTCAGATCTAGAATTTTCACCAAATAATCCCATCAAACTTTTTATTTTTTATTTTTAAATAAAATTGAAGATCTAGGACTCTTGCATGGTGGATTAACTTTATATTTAAAATTTAACATGGCATTTGTTACATTTAAATAATATCATACAAAGGATACTAAAATGATCATCTTTGAGTCTAAAAGACCGGATTTTGTCTGGGCAAAATGGGTGCCTAACACCTTCCCATTCTGTAACCTAGCCCCTGAATTTTAGATTTTAGGTTCGTAGAGATAGTTCTTTATTTTCTTTTAATAGATTGTAACTAGGAAACAAAGCCTTGTAACCCTTTTTTAGATTGTAACTAGGAATCAAAATTTTGTATAATTCTTTCTATCACATTGTATTCATTTATTTTATCAATGAAACTTGGAATTATTCAGTTATGTATTTTACATAGTCTTTTTCTTATTTTTTTTGTAATAAAAAATAAGTGGCAATTCCAAATAAATCTCAAAAAGAGAGGTGCCGATACCTTTCTCTTTTAATTGAAAGCACCCAAAACGTTCTGGTCTCTCACAGTGGCAACTCCACTGGGGATGTCTAGGGCTAAGCTTCATATTAGACCTAGGATGATCAATTTAGTACCCTTGTGTTTGTATGATTTTTTTTTTTTGTTTGCTTGTATAATATTGCTCATGTTTGTATGATATTGTTTGAATGATATTGTATGGAATGTTTTTTGAAATGCCATATTGTTTGTTTATAGCCTTCCCTAACTGTTATTGTATATGCCATAAAGCAACAAATTATGCATGAACCCATCTCAAAATCTGGTGGTAGTAACCATGGATCACTGGTCTTCCTAAGATTCGAGTACCCAGTGGTGAACTCACCAACTCATAGCCCAAAGTCACTGGATCATTTCTTGTTGATTGAAAAGGATAAACCATGCCGTTTGGATTAACGCAACATTCATTATGTTACAATTTGGGAGGTGTAATGTCATAGCTATGGGAAACAATAAAACAACAAACTCACCTTACAATGTAATGACTTAGAACCTGTCCTTAGGCTGGTCCATGTTAAAATTGCATTGCATCCTTTGTGTGTTTGTTTTGATTGGTTGGATTGAAATAGATGGGGACATAGCCTTCATTGAGCCAACCTAAAGTCCCCACAACCATCACTTCTCAGGACTTGAATGCCATGATTGGATCTATAAGTAGAGAGCTTACTATTTCCTACTAATGATGGAAGCATTGTGAACGTGTGCCCATTGAAAACCATGAGTTGCATGGGTCTGAGTATTAAAGATTTTGTGCCATCTGATCAACATGTAAGAGCATATGATAATAGCAGAAGGGAAGTTTTGGGGACAACGACACTAGAGCTCACCATAGGGCCTATGGTTCAAAAGGTGGAGTTCCAAGTGCTAAACATAGCTTTATGCTTTAATATGCTTCTTGGGCGGCCATGGATTCATAATACAGAAGCTGTGCCTTCATCTTTGTACCAGAAAGTTCGATTCCCACATGAAGGAGCTATAGTTACTATATATGGGGACGCTCTAAGCCTCCCAAAGCCTACTTTCGGTATCCAATCTAAGAAGGAGCTTGTGACCCTAGTGATGGAAATATGCATGTACGCAGTGGAAAATTAACGGATCTACTTCATTCGCAATAGATAACATGTGCTATGTAAGTTTCAGAATTTAAGAACAAGAGAGTGTACCTTGATGCGGTGAAATTCAAAACCAAAGATGAAGAGTACTCGGGAATACTTTTAATCTTCACTCCAATTCCACTTGATGCCCAAGATGTGTGGTCTCTCAATCAGTTATATGTGTATGTTCTTAGAGAGAATGAAAGAGTGTCTAACACTCACATACAAACCATTTTCA